>CAEGAF010013380.1:0-24827 GCA_903067075.1 Micropoecilia bifurca
AGTTGGAACTTTTTATGGTATTCTTGTGTTTGTGAATGAGGAAACTCATCTGTGTTCATTCTAATAATCCCCCTCCCCATCACTAACGCCTAGCTTTTTCAGTCACACCTTGTCAGATCCTTTTGTTCTATCCTAGATTAAAGTCTATTTGCTCTCTGGCGATCTGATCACAGGTGTTAATTTGCTTTCTGTCATGTTTACACCATGTAAATTTAGTTATTTTATTTACTAAAAAGTCCCACTTTCTGTCAGTCATGTCTCTGTGTTTAGGCTCTCGCAACAGCAAGTCATTAACTTAGCATCACCTTTCAAGAAATTATTTGTAAAATATGATATTGTATTGATCTTGCGATTGAACTTGATGTAGTGGTCAGCCCGGGGGTGTAACATCTTCTAACCGCCATGCTGCCTTGGTTCTTAAACCCCAACGCCAAGACGTCGTCTCAAACCAGAATTTAAAGTGTCTTGTGAAAGAAGCGCAAGGCCCACAAGAAAAACAATGAACGAAAAGTAAATGGCTAAGATTACCACTGTGGTTATTAAAATAACAGCCTGTGTAGACTTTCTATTGTTTGCACAATTGCGGAGGAAGGTGCCACACAAGTTATGTATGTGATAATGAAAGTTAAAAGTAGGACGAACTTTCTGACGAACACATTCCCTCATTCTTTCTTAAGAATGAGGGAAACTGTCATCCTTGAAATACCCTTGTTGTTTTTGCACCTTCATCCTCAGCTCTGTCCCCTGTAGGGCAAACAGTGGCTCCCGTCATCACGGTTGCGCAGCGCGCTGAGCTTCTTCGGTGGTCCGCCTACATCCGCAGAGAGCAAGGTGTGAATTAACGTCGAGTCATTACCAGACTGGCCTCCCTTTGCTGAACGAGATGCTGCTTTCATTTTCTGAATGTAAGGAAACCTTTAGAGGTAACGCTATGTGGTCGTGACAAGAAAGTGATAGACGAGAGATTTAATAATTGTTCAAAACTCTGAGAAACTTCTGAAATGTTTCAGTACGAAGGCAGCGTATCAGAAAGAGGTGTCAAAGGTTTTGACTCTGGGTGCCACAGACTTGGTCGTTCCTCTGGATTTGGAAACGTTCCAGTCATCCATTTCCTCTGCCTGTGTCTATATTTGTTCATGTATGTGTCTCTGGTCTTGATTTCCAGTTTCCACAAGTCTATGCAGCTGTCTCACACTTGCCGGGACACAGTTAACAGAAAAATCTATTGTTTGAGACATAGTGGGAGGAAAAGGGAGTGTTTCTCAGCATGCTGTTTGTAGACATATGCTTACACAAGCTGCAAGTCAAGAAATGATGTGAAATAGCCAACCTGTGCAGTGGGGAGCTGCGCAAATGTCTGTAGAAAAAGGTTGTGGGTTGGCAGATTGCAATGACAGAAGGGTGGGAATGCAAAACTGTAGGCTTTTTATAAGTTTGCAGAATTAATTTTATTTCATTGGGGAATAAAATTAAATCCAAGAGAACTGTAATGAAAAAAACTCAAGGGTACTTACAATGTTTGCAGGTCTTTCATCTTCATGTCGCTAGGGAAATTTGCTTGTCTTGCTTTGCTACACTTTGCTACACAGCACAAGCACAGCCTTCACCGCCTAAAACATCAACCAACATTCAACATTCTCTTCCACTCATCTAAGACCTTTTCACGGATGTTAACAGGGTCCAGTAGAGGAATCATGACATCTTCCTCCCAGCTGTCTGCAGTTCACTCTGGAGGATCCCAAAGTACTTCCATGGCCAAAGAGATATCATCCCTTTGGAATGACAACTAGTAAAAGATACTTGACAGGTTCTTGTCAATCAAAACAGTATCCAAGTGAACACAGGCCTGGAAGCATCCCAATCAGGTGCTCAAACCACCTTGACTAAATTCTTTTATGTGGAGGAGTAACTCTACGATGATGACAGAGGTCCACACTCTGCTTCCCTCTAACACACAGATGCTTGCCTAGACCTTCCTTAGTCAGAGCAAGAACGATGTTTACATATTTGGCACAAAGTCAAGCTTGTTGCCAATGCAGGCTGGACTGTGCCAAGGTTTCCCCCTGTCGATATTCCTGTTTGTGGATGACATCTCAAGGCGTAGTGGTGAAGTGGAGAGTGTCTGGTTTGGGAATGCCAGGGCTGAAGTTCTGTTGGTATCTTTAGGCGCTGACCTTCATTGTCCACTGATAACAGTACCAATTCAGGAGAAGGTAGACTGCACCATGTTAGTGATGTCAGTATCTGCCTCAAATGGAGATCAAGTAGTTGGTGACTTGTTCCTGAATGACGGTTGGATGGAGGGAGATGGAAATGGACAGACTAGCGCTCAGATGAGTCAGTTAACTGTTTGTCTTGTTCAGATCCTCATCGGTGACCAAGAACTGCACACCGAAAGCAGAGATTTTAAAGACTTTAGAAAGAGTAGAATGTTATTAGAATAGAATGTTGTTTTCACACAGCTCATCCTGCTTTCACACCTCCAGCTAAATTCTAACGCTCCAGACGCCGATTGTCTTTAATGTTAGAAAATTAAGGGTTGGGCCATGTGATGTGTAAGACATTTTCCAAAACACAATTGTTTGGGATTTACTAAACTGGTCCCAAATTTCATAAAGGAAGAGACAAATGTTTGAGCCCCTATATATGGTATGAATCCTATACACAAGGAAATATTTTGCATTTTGGAGCCACTCTGATGTGTGGTTTCTTCTTCTGTATTGCTTTTAAGTAAAACACTTGGCGGTTACGTAGCTAATTTTGGAATAGCCGTCTGATTTTGGAAAAAAGAGGTTTTGGGTGATCGGTATGAAAGTATTTAGTCTGTGAGCAGCATTTTTATTATTTTGCCACTTTCCTAATGGTTTTAGTCATTTGTGCCAAAAGATGATTCAGGAAAAAAAATGATACAGGCCATTGGTTTAGGCATTGTATTGCAGAAAGTTATAGTTCTGAGTTCATGAAGTGGGCAAATACTGAAAAAATATGTTTCAGGTTATAACACTTGTTGAATATATTACAACGAATTTAGTGTCAGATGTCCTAGATGGATAAAGTTATGTATGAACAGTCTGAATAGTCACTGCTTGGATCTCTGAGTGTTGCATCTGAGATTTTGTGCACCTTCTGAAATTTTGTATTATCTATTTTGAATATGCAAATGAATCCCATCTCACCACCTGTTGCATAACAACATACATCTTACAATAGCGCATAAAAACGTAGGGACCTTAACCATGTGTTGTAGACATAAATATCTTCGGTTCTCTTGGTAACAAGATTGAACAAACCGCTCAAACCTTCACAAGCAGAGCTCGGTTTATGGCCGTAAACTAAAGTGACACTTTCCCTCGTGTTCTGAGTCCACACGCTCATTTTCTGATTTTAATGCTCTTGGTCTTTTTACTCCTCACATGTGGCTCCTGGCTGCCTTTTCTCTCATGGATCAGCCTGATCCACACCTACTCTCTCCGTCTTTGTAACATTTCGAGTGGCTCCCCTAAACGGTTCACGGCTGGATCACTTTTCAATCCCGTTGTGATGTGTGGGAGTGAAATGGACACAGAAACCTCTTTCATGTGCTTTCTTGATCCTTGTATCTTTTATTAGTCGTCATTACTTTGTATTTATTGAGTGTGACCTGCTGTGGGATGTCTCTTAAGGATGAAGAACAGTGTTTGCCACTAGTGATGATGGTTAATGTGATTCTCTTATTGGCTGGATTCATAAAATACGGTTCAAATCATATGTTTACATACAGTGTAATAAAATAAAATAAAAACATTTTAAGTGGAGCTAATGTAGAGGCAGCATTGTTATAGCTAAAAATAGGAACTAAAAGTAAAATATACAGTCTTATTATAGGACTGCAAGAAGCCAGCGTGAGTTTCTCTGGCACAAGGCGCCGCGCCGCTTTAGGCTTCGCGTTGTGTTAGAGGAAGCGGCCGACATGCCACACTCTCTCCATCTGTGGCTCCCTGCTGAGGATCTTCCATGAATGACTCAGTACGCAGGCGATGTGTGTTTCTGCTGCAGACGGAGTGATGGGAGTTGGACCTTCACATTTACGTGTGATGCACTTTTTTGTCTTGTTTTAATTCTTTTTTTCACGCCTACATGATCCCTTATCTAAATTAAAAGAACCATTTGCACCTGTTAATACATTTACAGGATTAATTACTCTGACTGCAAACTTCAGTACGGAATACTTTAACTGCCAGAACTCAGAAATGAATTTGAGAACAGAATCAAGTTAACATTACAAAATGTAACAACAACAAACTAACTCAGCTTTCAGTAGACGGTATTTTTTTCATCTCTGGTCTTTGAGAATGCGTCGTTTTCTGCCTCGTTTGTAACCAGGATTCATTTAAACGTCTAGTGGATTCTCCATTTAAATGTGGACAAACTGCATCAGAGCCACACCATTTTCTTAGCAGGATTCTTGTTGTGTGTTCAGCTGTAAGGGAGGCGCCACCAACACACAGATCGACTGTCATCTCCTGGGATGGGTTGGCTTAAGCTGATGTGGTGGTAAATAAACTTAAGATGCAACTGAAAATACAATCTCTCTGCTGTTAATCATCATCTTCACCAACAGGAAGCGTAACCTGGATTGACGAGCTTATCTGCTGTGTGTGAGAGAGAACACACACACACACATACACACACACACACGCACACACGCACATGCACACACACACACACACACACACACACACGCACACACGCACATGCACAAGCACACACACACACACACACACGCACACACACACGCACACACGCACACACACACAAACACACGCACACACGCACACGCACACGCACACACACACACACACACACACACACACACACACACACACACACACGCACACACGCACACGCACACACACAGCCACAGCTGTGTTCCTGGCATGCCATCCAATCTACCACTTCTCTCTCTGTAATTAGATTTTTTTTTATGTCTGACACTGAAGAGAATTAAATAGAAAGCTAAACAAAGAAAATATATTTGTGATTAAACACATATTGGACCTCCTGCCTGTTTAATCTGCTTGTGTAAACTAGGAAACTTTCTTTCCTGAACTTTTCAAAATGTTTGCCCTGCTTACGTACTTTTCATACAAGTTACCTCCTTCCTGTTACCTTCAGTTTCTGATTTTGTGCCACATTATTACTTTGAAGTTGTATAAACAGGATGACCAACACTGAAAACATGACATGACATGAAGTTCATTCAAGTCATGAAAATGTGCAACATTTTACGCCAATAATTGATTGGCGGCCATCTTGAAAAATAGCCATGGTGCTGAAATTCAAGTAGCCAACGGAAAACATGAAAGATACATGATATTATTGGCATGGTGTCGGCGATATTGGCTGTAAAATGTATTATTGGACATTCCGTCAAAACAACTCACTGATATAAAAGACGTTGATTTTTTTATGACAAACCAGTGACAATGATGCCTTCAGCACAACACGATGTAATGACATCACACGCGCCAACCTAATCTGATCACAGAGGGTCAGCAGGACCAAGTGAAAATGTCAGTGGTGAGGAAGTTTTTTAAAGTGTTGGAAACTGACATCAAAACTGCTATTTGCAATGATGGAGGAGGAGCAACAATAAAGTCCTGCAACACTTCCAACCTAATTAACTGTCTCAACAACCACTATTCTGACCATTATGATGAGTTCATGGTGGTCAAGAGGAAAGCGAGAGAGCGGTTAACTGGGGAGGGAAAAAAATACCTCACCAGCAGTCTGTCCCACAATCTTTGGATAAATATCAGTATTGATATCGGTTATCGATAATCGATATCGGCCAAAATGGATAGCTGATATCGGATATATCGGATATTGTACCTTCCTGAAATGCTGGAATTTTCTGTCTTGTAAATCGAACTGAAACTGGGTATCAAAAATGGCCGCCCAGCTCCATCCTTTAACAAAAGACGCCATCAGTGCGTGTCGGTGAGAGTTAATCCAGAATGAGTTTTCAGAAGGGATCCATAGCATCAACAGACACAGGTGTTTCTAATAAAGTGTCCAGGGAGGGTTTGTGTCTCCGTAATCTTCTAGATATTGTGGGTCTCTTCAAAGCAAAGCCACCCTGTAATAGAAATGTCCAGTGTGTTTATAAGTACTTCACTGACCGCTCCCGATGTGCTGGTGTGTATATCTGTGTGACAAAATAATTGATGCTTCTATAGCTGATGGATGCTCACTGATAAGTGAATACAACATAAACAAAGAGGGCCTCCATTGTCTCCCTGGCGGTGGAATGAATCCACATCGACAGAACAAAGAGACAGGAGATCCTATTTATGCTGCTGTCACTCACTGCTGATTCATCAGACTGAGACTAATTTAATGTACTTGGCTCACTTGTAAAACATGATTTTCATTGGAGATTAAAGAAGGAGAAACATGCATCAAAACATGTTGGAGAAACCCCTGAAGACGGCGATCACTGTATCCGGCTCGGGGAAAACGGGAAAAACAGAAACAATCAAACAAAAGGCAGTAATGAGGGATCAGATTATGGCAGGAGAGATGTGTGTGTTGCTCATCGAGCAAGCAGCACACACTGATCTGAGAGACTTACTAATCTGAAAGAGTCCATAATTTATGGAGAACTTTTAAAGTTAAAACAATCAAACTCTTTAAACCTGAGTGGATTTGGTGAGAAGCTGTGCATCTTATGAAAGCTTTAGTGTTCAAACTAAAGCAAAGCCTATAAGAGGACAGATCATTACACTTAGAACTATTAAAACAAAATGTATATTTAGAAAAGGGGGCATGTTAATAATCAGCTCAATGCTAATATACCAGAATTAGCCAAAATGCTACTTTACAGAGCAGGTCAGGTATTCATCGTCTATGTCCGATTGTCCTCGCAAGGTAAGCTGAAGACTTAAAAGCCTCAAACTGATCATAGTTATACCCATGATTAGGGCATAACTATGATCCATTTTGTTTTCACAATAGTGTTACTCAACATACATAAATCTAAGATTTTTTTGTGTGTTGTTTTATTGTCGTTTGTGTTGATGGATGTCTGTGAACTTCTCTTCAGACACTATCACAGTGGTGCCATTCAGTAGCTTCAGAGCTTTCACCACCTGTCCAGGGGCCATTATGTCAGCGTCGACTGGGGAGCAGAGATAGCTTGAACTCCTCTGGTGACAGAGCTGATGATATCGCAGGTTGTAGCTCCAGGAGCAACTCTGACTTTTATATCAGCTCACAACGTATATCAGCAGCTTCTTTACAGGCAGTTTTTGCATCTTCTTGAGCTGGTCGCTTGTTACCATGTAAAGATGAACAAAATAAAGTAATTTTACAGGCCAACAGTTTGGATTTTGATAGCATAAGTGTCGAAATGAAGTGTGTAGGAACTCCACCCACTAACTTTTATATTGGTTCAGTGGGCTTTCATTTTGTGAAATGTGCACACAAAACGAGCTCATTTCTGCTGATATGCTAATAGCGATGCTAATTTTTTTTGTTTAATGCCTTAGCGCTCGGCTCAAACATTAGATTTCCATAAATTAATATTTCTAAGGTGCTAATTCATTTACTTGTTTTGTAAACTTTCAGCTGAATAAAGTTTGACATCTTTGTTGACGTTTTGGTTACGGATTGTCCAGAATTCTTACTTCTCTTGTCTAACTGACCCTGCTGTCATCAATTAGCAACTGAATTAGCAATACTCAACAAAGTCTGTTAAAATAAAATCACTTCCTGAAGCACAACCATACAACTGGGTGTGCAATAACAAATTTGTTAAGAATTATATACTATGTTGTAAACATATGTTGTGGTATTGGCACATGATGGGCAACACAGTTGAATTTAGTGATTTAGCATTAGCTTCTGCCAAAAACCATGTTGATACAGCCTACTAGCAGAACTAATGATCCTGGATTAGTATTTTTGGGATTAGCTCCAACCAATGTTCTGGCTAGTGGTGCCCGGCATCGGTGGTAGCCACTAGAATATTTCAGAAACTGATTTTAGATCTGTCATATTGTCACCATCCTTAAAATAATGATGTTTTTTTTGCCAGAAGTAATTGTTCCAAAAAGAATTCCTTGGTTTTGAGTCTGGGGTGAACAACACACTTTTAAACTATCATGCCAACACCTGGTATTTCCTCTTTTGTGCAAGTTGTTCAATTTTTTGTGTCATAGACAAGATGTACCTTGAAAATTAAGCTTTGCTTTCTAATTTGGTTTTCATTCTTGAAAGGTATCGACCCAAAAACAAATCTATGCAACCACATAGCAACGTTTTCAAAAACCTTTGACTCGTCTCGGGCTTTTATTGTCGAGCTGGAGGCTGAGTAGCCCCATTACGCTCGTGTGTGCAGTAATGATCCTTTGCCAGGTGTCAGCTTTAGAAAATGAGAGGCAGAGCTCAGCTTTTACGATGATAACACCTTCTGCTTTCATGTCTTCTGAAAAAATAAATACTAATAATTAGAGTCCAGCAAGAGTATCAAAATATGGAGGATGGCAAAGACCTGGAAACCCCTGAATATTTGAAGTTTTGAATAGTAATGATTGGCAACCTTTGACACTGGACACAATACAAAGAAGGAATCTGCGGCTCGTTAGCGTAGCATGCTAATGAGCCACTGGTTCTAACCACTGAAGAAGAAATTACAAGAGGGAAGCAAGAAAGATGTGGGAGGATGTGGTGAGGGGGAATCAGATGGAAACACGAGGATGATGTTTGAAGACGATTAGAGCTTATCTGGAGAAGTTCGAGTGGCTCTGATCACGTGAACGGACCAGAATTATTGAAAAGAAATGACCAGGAAGACTTTTCTCTCTCTCATTATTTCTTATATGATTGGTACAACAAAAAAATTGTCAGGATTACCAAGATATGTATTGTAATCTTTGGCTATCTTCATTATTGTCAATTTTCTGTTGGAAATGTACAAACTTTCCTTGTATGTTAAAATGACTGCCATGAAGTAAAGGCACCAGCTTTTCTAACGGTGCTGATTGCTTAAAATACAGATGAAAGGGTTTGTATTTACAGCTGGCTAAAACCTTGTATTACATGTTGTCATCTTGCAGAATTTTAACTAAAATGTTGCCTTTTTAGTAGTAACTTCAGTAATCTATTCTAAATACTGGAACAAGCTGCTGCCTTTTTTAAATGAAGGAGACGGTTTTTGGGCATAACGTTTCAAACTATTTATTAGCTCTGTTAGCACAATATTGTCATGGGAATCTTATCATATCATGGTTTTAGTGCTATGCTCAGGAAATGTCAGTCAGATAGCAGGGAAATGGAGAGGTTGCTCTGTCAGACCGTCAGTTCCCAAAACCACAAAAAATACCTCATAAAAATACACACGGGATCAGTGTGATCCCACTGGACTGCGCACAAAGTACAAGTCTTATGAGGTCCAAATGACTCCATCTATTAAATGTTGCAAAAAAATTAAATACCAAATAGGCATATTTCCATCTGATGATTTGGAGAGAATCAACCAGGCTACGCTAAGTGTAACTTTATCAGACATTTATGCTTCACATGGCTGTAATAAACGAAATGTAAATGTTACAAACCAGCCACACCACAGTACAGTTTCCTCACTCGTTCTGGATTTTTGCACTTTGAATTTTTTCTAGTGTTTTGTGCTTTTGGTAAGGCACAGACCCAAGAGTGGATGGAGAGTTTTCCAAGTCAGAACTTATTTGACTAATGTCAAATCTGCTCCATTTTCCCCATTAACACGTTTTTGGAAAAGCCTATTGAACATGAAAACATTTTTGAGAAACCTATTCACCAATTCATCAAAAGGAGACAATGAAATGGTTTAATTTTTTAAAAGCATTTTATATTTAGCCACAGCTTTGTGTATATGCAAGGACTCTGGGGCAGGCAAGTTAGAATGAAATGTGCTTTCCTGTCATAATCTAAAATGACACCACAAGAAACTGCTGGATTTCCTGCCAGTCGTGGTTTTACAGAATAACACGAGAGGTCTAGATTTTCCTCACACTGCTTGGCAAAGACACTCAAGTATCACTTTTCCAGCACCTACATTGCTGCCTTGACGGGGGCTGATCACTTTGTCCATTCGCTATTTTTGACTTTTGGCACATTTTAGCCATTTTTTGCCGGGAGAAAATGACATCATCTGTGATTGGACGTTCTAGAGACACATTTTGTACTTAGTAGAATTTAAATTTGGTTTCTTAAATCTATATTATATTCTGAGAAAATGTAGTTATTCGTTCATATGATTAAACAGCAGGAGGTTGGTCACTCAAAGCAGGTTTTTTTTATATTCATGGCTCAAAAGAGATCAAAACATAAATAAAGTTATGATTTTCTCTGGTTGTTGAACCCAAGGTGTGGATTAGAGACAGAGGCAATGGGTAAATGATGAAATATTTTGGCTAAAACATAATTAAACAAGAATTTACAAAAACAAGTGAGACAGGACACAAGATCAGTAGAAACAGACAAGAACCAGGGAGCATGAAGGAGACAGCAGGTTAAATACTGGGAGCTTTATTACTTTAACAAAGAGATGGAGGAGCAAAGAGAACCACAGATAAGGAAAGTAAAAATTAAGAGAAAATAAAACAACCCAGATACAACAAAACAGAAATAAAATATATATAGCTCAAAAAATATATAATTTAATCTCTAATAAAACATTTTTTACTTTGAGTTTGAAGTAAAAAAGAGAAAAAATGACAAAATTGCAGTATGACTTGGCAAAGGAGATAATTGATCAGCAGTTATCTGATTCCTTTAAGTTTGATTCTTCTTTAGGGATTTATCTTATGTTTTTCTTTTTTTTTTTTATCACAACAGACAATTAAAAAATAATTATATGCCATAAATCAGATTATGCATTCTGACAAAGCTCATTTGACAGATTAAAAGTACTATTTGAAAGCCTTCAAACAGGTATTAATTACAAAAGTGTTTACCTGCTACAGCCAGGAAATAAATACAGGAGCTGTATCTCATTATGAGGAGTTAATATCTTGTTATCTCTATTGCTCTAAAGAGATTGAGCTCCTGTTTCTATATTTCTCGTTGTGGCAGTCAAGCATTTCAATGTTGATGTAATATTCTAATTTTTAAGAAAATTAAATGTGTTTTCTGAGGCTGTCAGAAGAGAATCCTAATAATAAATACAAATGAAGTCTTGAAAACAAACGTCTGCGTGGAATTAATGTATATAATGTTTCCCTGAAAAAAATGAACTTTTCAGTGATATTCAAGCTTTCTGAATACGACTGTAGTTGAGATAAAAAAGTGAAAAATTGCTGCCCTTTGTTAACCACCACAATTATGTCAAGTAGCTCTTCATTAATGTCACTGCAATTAATTTGTGAGCAAGTGTTAATATTTTAATGGCATTTTTCCCACATCAGTTTTGAATAAACTGGATAAAAATGTACATGAATCAGACGGCTGTCTTACGTTTATATAGTCAACATGCAATTACGTTTTGTATTTAAATTACATCTACATGGCTTTTATTTCAAGGCTAAGTTGAGCAGTGCTGCCGGGTGTCGGGGAATGAATATATGCAGGCCAACATATTTTTTTGTTGTTTTTTTTTAAATCAGTGCTCCATCCTGGCCCAGATGCAGAGAAACATTAGTTTATTTTTGACCAAAAGCACAAGCCTGGAAAGAGGCAACCTTGTAAACCGCGGCGCCGTGTTCTGCCTGTGAAACATCGACCCTCTGTTTCAACACAATGCACATCTGAGAGGTCAGAGCTTTCACTGAACTGCCCTTTGTTGGACCCCGTTATTTTGGACCCGCATGTTTTTAAGGACCGTGTGACCCGTCAAGAAAAAGCTCGTTAAAGTCAGAAAAACTTGTTTTTAACTTTTGGGGTTGTCATTATATAATGACAACAAAGTTTGCAAGTTAACTAATGTATGACGGTTGAAATAAAAAAAAAAAAGAGAAACATCATTCACAGTTATTTATTCATTTCACTCCATTTTATCCAATTATTTCAAACAGACATGAAGTGACATAAAAGTAAAGGTTTGTGTTGTTGCCTGGCGACGTTTTGTAAACATGTCTCCATCCATCTATGAATATATGCATTTGTATGAGTGTTATAATACACAGGTGCCACATTTCTGTAAATGTTGGAAGCTAAATTAAGAAAAACAATATGATTTTTGTACTCAACTATAGACCAATAAACGATTAAATAAAGCCTGAACACAGCTGCAAAGCTTCAGGCTAACGCTAACGAGTAAAAACCTTTAAAGAGCTGATGTTGTAACCATATTAGAAGCAACAAAGTCAGTGACTGGAGCAAAAGTTGAAGAGTTTACACAACAATTTGTCACAACTAGTTTTTCTTCAGGTTATTGTTTTTTTATTACTAGAGCTAATTTTTATCTATATCTGCAAAATTTGACCGTCACTTTGTCCCCTTTACTTCCTGTCTCAGGGACGACAAAGGACTATTCTACTCTATTCTATTTATTCTGAAATTTGCTGGGGATGACTCACAGCCACTACTTTCTCTGAAGCTGTTCTCTGCCCATCTACAGGCCATTAACTGTCGTGAAAAGTGTGCGGTTCAATTAAACAGCCTTCCTGCTTTCCCCTTTTCACACATTCGTCGCTCAGCCGGCAGCCCGCCTCTCTAGCTGCTCGGCTCTCTTGCTTTTGAAATCACACTGAGCTATTTTTAGCCTCCGTGCAGGAGGAGCGAGGATGACAAGATGACAAGGCCCCTGGTAGACTCAGCACAGGAGGAGAGGGGAGGGGGGATGGGGGGGATGGGGGGGGGGGCGTGGGCAGAATCAAGACGTGTGTTAATTTGAATATTCATATCAAACAGCTGCGCTCGCTAAAGTGAAGGGAGGGATGAAAGCGATGAGTGTGGATTTATGAGCGGAAATCTGTGGAGCAGACTCCTTTTCACACTCTGGAATGACTGGCATGACTAATAACTGGAGCACAATAAATTACAAGATACACGGATGTTAGCGAGCATTGACTTCTACAGTTAGAGATGATTTGAGTAGCTGAGTAATGATAGGAATACATATTTTTTGGGACTGGGTGATATTTAACAGCCGTACCTCAGATTCCTGGATCCGACCTCATTTGTAATACACACAGTTCCTCAGAGTTACACACTGGGCTTCTGGTTTTTCTCCGACAAAACGATGGCCAACATGAAAGAACTGTTGCATCTTTAAAGATTGCTCCAAATCAATCCTCTGGCATCCTGCAGCAGCGGTGCACTGCAAAAAACACAAAATCTTACCAAGTGTGTGTCTAGTTTCTAGTATGAATATTATAGAATACTTAAAATAAGACAAAATGATCTTAGAAGTAACTTTCGGTGATATAGGGGCTTGTTTTAAGTAAATAATCATTAACGTTAATGAAAAAGTAGTACCAGTTCAATTGGCAGATTATTTTACATATAACAAAATTTTTCCATGTTATAAATTAAATAATCTGCCAATATATCTAATACTTTAAAAAAAAATCAATATTAAGCGATTATTTGCTTAAAACAAGTTCCCATATCTCGCTGTAAGTTACTTGCAAGATCGTTTTGTCTAAATTTAAGTGTAGTAAGAAGTTTTTACTAGAAACCAAAAATACTTGGTAGGATTTTGATCTTTGCAGTGAGATCCCAGTCAGACATAGCTACAGGAATCACGATGAAAGACAAACAGCCAAAGATGCATAAATAAAAGAGTAAGATTTTTACGCAGCCTTGAAGATGACTGTTTCAGCAACTTTTGAATAAAATTTTCAAAACTAAATTTAGTTTAAAATTTTATAAAAATGTTTTTCCGAAATACCAAAAATAGCTGTGAATTTAACCCAAATCATGACTGCATAATGATTTCTTCTTATTACAGTAGTTTAATGAAATGTCATTTGAAGAAGTGGACTAACGCCCAAGATTAAATAAACAAATAAAAACACTATCAGAGCCTGTTTCCAAAACCTAACCTTGGTTTTAATTATGTGCTTTGAACAGTGAACAAGAAAAATTTTACAATTTTTCAGACATTTGAGAGACGCAAAAATAAATTTCTCGATTAATATTTTTGGCATTTCAGGCAGTTAGACCAAAGGAACCACATCCGACGGTAACTTCATGCACACCAGTTCACTTCCACAGACTTGAACCAGACTTTTAGAGGATACACCGCAGTATTTCTGCCTCTCTGTTTGGCTACTCTAACACCAGCACCGGTCGGCCTTCACAGCTCACAGATAACTGCACTTCACCTAGAACCTTTTACATAGCAAGAGAAAAGGCACTGAGAGATAAGCTTGACCATGCTGCTAGCCTCAAAGCAAGCTAACAACAACCAATTGATGTGTTTCATTCCAAAACTAAAATGTTCAAAAGTTCCTGATCACTGAAGTAAATAAAGACGGGTAATTATGTCCTCCATGCAAATGAAAGTCTTCATATTTATATGCAGCAGTTGAGTGGAATGGCAGATTCTCATTTTAGGAATGAAATGTGTATTTAACATTCAGATGAACAAATTTACAGTCATTACAACCAGACATCCTACATGGAAATATAAGGATAGCAGTGAAAGGCCTCAAATATATTCTCTACTACATTACAAAATATATTTCCACTTAAAAATACACAGGGTTTTTATTCTTTGTACAAGAATGATAATAAGACACTGTTAAAGAGACATTCATAAATGTGGCTACACTCTTATGGATAATAAGTAATACAATAGATCCATGATATGTAATTTGTAGGAACACCCAGTCTCAAAAAATAACCACTGTCATCAAATAAATTCCATTTATACCACATAGATTTGTAACAAATCATAAAAAAAATTCAAAGACATTGCAAATAACTCACAGGAACTAGCTGCTTCTCCACAAATGCTAACATTTCATGCAAAAAAGATGAGATCAGAGAGACAATATTTATCCAACAACATCCATAAAATAAAACTCTGGAGCTCATGTGATACTGCTGGGTCTATCTCAAATCCCCGTTACTGCTGGTAGTGACTGTATGCTACCATAGCTGTTTCAGCTAGCTTGAATGCTACATATTAGCTCGACAAGAACAGAGCAGGACGTCACATTTCTTCACAGATCAGTCAGGTTCTTGTATGAAATACTTAAGTGTATTATTTGAATTAAAGAAAGTAAGCCTTCTCTAATGTAGGTTACATTTCACAGATGCTCATTAGCTTTACCACTGTTTATACAGCATGAGGCCCACATACTTTTACTATAAATGCTAACTGCTAGGATTTATATTCATTTTTAACTTTGGAGAGAGATGATAAGAACATTGTAAGCATTAGGTCGTAATGTGCAGGTTAACTTATGAAAAGGTTTGTCGGTTTTTCTCCAGGATGTGACACACCGACTGAAGGATTTAAGGCGAAAACACACCAGGAATGCCTCAGTGTGGTGTGTCATTAGCTATGGGTAATGTCTCCATTTATTAGTTATTATTTAGTTCATAATAGATTTCACCTCCTTACCAACTGCACTGAGTACAGCTGCCTTGTTTTTGTGAATAACAAACTACTAGAGGGAAGTTTGTTGCGACTAAAAGACAAAACGTTTTGTGAATGAGACTTAGATGGATGGATGACAAGATAAAGGCAATGAGTGTTTGATGGACTGGTGACCAGTCCTGGGTGTTCCAGGCCTCTTATGAACTGACCATTGGAGGTAGGCACCACCTCCCCCACCTAGAACAAGTGGATAGACACAATGGACGGAATGAAACTACACTGTAGACAGAAATTTGTACGTGAATAATTTTGCAGAAAAAGTCAACTCGCTGAGTATTGCATATTGTTTTGCCAAATTGTATGAGATCTGTAAATGTTAAGAAAAAAAAACCCCTAACCAAAACTGTTCGCTTTCTCCTAATGAACCATTGCACTCTAAGTAGATCATGGAGGAAAGCTCACTGCCCTGTAGTGAAAGGAAACTCATTTAGCAGTGAAGTAATGTTACCATTATGAGCTCTTGTTACTATTCAGCTCCATTTGTAGTGAGAGGGGGAAAAAAGATGCTGCTTTTCCTTCCTTAACCAGCTGCACATTCAACTGTCAAGTCGGAGCATAAAGACTAGATTTGACCAGTGTGTATTTCTACTCTTGTCAGTACATGCTCAAAGGTTATTGTTCTGTCTCACGTGAAGCTTCAGCCGGAAAATAATGACATAATAAACTGCTACTCCTGTGGCGCCTTTTTTGAAAGCATTCCTCAAACCCAAAGTGGGCAGGTGGGAGAGAAATACCTCTCCTGTCTCGGGTTTTTAAGAAGTTAAGAGTTTTCCAAAACATAAAAATGTCAATAGTTTCAATTGTTTAGGTCTTTGTAAGGAGAAGCCAAAATTAAATATGGCAGCACAGCTCCTCCCACACCTGTTGCTTCATGCTCTTGCAATCACCTCCTAGAAAGGCAGATTTGTTGACTTGGAAACGGTTCCAGTCAAGAAAAATGATAGCTGCACAGAGGCACCACCCATCACTCGTAATCACTCTTACTGGGGTGGAATGTCTGTACAGCAGAGGACTGCTTTAGATTTTACAAACTACAACTAAACCTGTGTTTATACTGTGTTTTTGCTAGGGTATCACATCAGGAAATTCTTGAATTGTTACTCCTCAATAACAGTAAGAAAAGTGACTTCAACCTTGATACTATCTGTCAGAGCTCACCAAAGCCCCCCTCATCTAAATGATACCAGCGTCATTCAAGTCTTCATCAGTGAGTGACAGTCCAGCAGAAGTCCCTGCTCTGTCACAAAGTGCCCTGATCAGCAGTGAAGAATCCACTTTCCTTCTTTTTCCGTCTTCTCAGTCTGTGAGCCCTCCAACAAACAGCCGCCACAAGCAGCATCACCACGCCGGTACACAGCAGTGCGACCGACACCACTTTAGTCTGGGGCAGGGTGTTGAAGGTGAATGTCACCCCGGTGCCCGCCATGCCAATCACGAGCGATATCACGCCGAACGGGAAGACGCAGCGGTACCAGGACTTTTCCGTGCCGCCCGTTGCCTGGGCAAGCCTCTCCAGGGTGTGGAGAGACTCCGGGGGTCTGGCCTGCCCCCGTCCGAGGCTGTCCTCCCCGTCGGCTCCCTCTCCACAGCCGCTCAGGCTCTGGTTTTGGTTGTCGGAGTCTTGGAGTGAGGTGTTGGCCTCACAGGTGTTGCCAAAGTCCAGGTCTGGGTGAAGGACCGAAGCCGGGGGCTGGCGTCCAGAGGAGCAGCCCATCCCAGAGCTGCCGTCCTTGGGGAGCAGAGTGAGAACGGCTGCCTGACGCTGGTCCAGTCAGCGCGCCTTGTATTGAATGCCACTATACCGCTGCCTCTGACGTAGCGGTAGGATTCTCTGAAGCTGACGTTGCTTCTAGTGTTTTTACTCGTAAGGTTTGCTGTCAGCATTTATCTGCAGCAGGAAAGAGAAGAATGAATAGAGCTGAAAATAGACCAGGAGATGAGAGGGGGGAGGAAAATAGTATAAGACGCATAAAAAATAACCTTATAAATTAAGTGTACCTGCAACTTTTACAAAAAAAGAGGCTCAATGGATGAGGTGAAACATAAAAGGTGATAAGACAGAGGAAGCACTCACCCTGTTATTTCTCTGTCCATCAATGGGAGATTCTGCCAGCACAGGCTCCCTCCTCAGCAGCCTGCATGGTTTGTGTGTTGTGATGTCGATGCTCACAGACTATATAAGCAAGGGGGGAGAAGGAGGAGACTGTGGGAAGTGTCAGACACGAATGAAGCATCGGATTGGCTCACTCGACAGACTGATTCGGAGAGGCTGACCGCTCTGCGCCTCCATTCATCAGATTTAATTCATTATTTAGAGTAATTTGAGATGCTCCTTTGATAGTAGATCATGCATGGTCAGAGGGAACCAATATAAGGGAGAGAATGCTTGCATTAAAAAAGATGAAATGTAATAGTGCTTGGTATAATGAGAACGACAGCAATGCTTTCATAAAAACTCACTTTTATTACTGTCACTAGTTTGCATCAGACATCTCATCAAACAAAGTGCTGTAAAACGGTATTTTCCCCTTTCCATTTTTTCTGTTAAACAACTGCTATTTCAGATTATCAGTCAAAGTTTAATAAATGCGGCTGAATTAAAATAATTCTGTAAAGAAAAACATCCCCAAATGGCAGATGCTGAGGCCAAGAGTGGCGTAACCATTTGCTAAGTTTCAAGATTCATTACTTTTTTGCATGACAAGTTGGCTTGGGTAACTTTCCTTTTTTTGGATTGTGCCCCCTGCTGGCGCAGTGTGGCCTGGTAATCGTTTGCTCTTCTATTGATGTACCGGAAAGGTGGATATCCAACGATTACATGAAGGTTTGGGGTGTTGGGGTGTTTGAGGCTAAGAAGGGTCTCCACCACATCCACCAAGAGGCTCTTCTCATCAGCGACTTCTGTGCTAAGGCCGGCATGCCTTCAACATTCTCCTGACTTTTGTTATTTATTTATTACTCCTGTAATAAATACCTTTATTACAGGGCATAAAACCAATGTTCTCTGTTACGGTCTTTTAGCCAGGACATAACAAATGGGGGTTTGGATTTTTGTGTGCATGTTAAGGCGTTTCATTGATGTCTTTGATTGATTGGAGAAAGTACTATTTAAAAATGAAGTTGGAGATTTTTCTGTCTACAATGGAGGGTCATTGTAGACAGAAAATTGTCTACAATGGCTATACATATAGCTTCCATAACCTGTAGCAGATTTTCCATGGGAAAGATTCCTGTCTTTGGACTCATGTTACAATATCAGTAATGTTCTCAATATGAAAACTATGGTTGTTTCTGGAATGATGGCTTAAATTATTTTCTTTTATTTTTGTTTGATCTGTCAGAGGGGCAGAAGTGCAAGAAATGTAATTAGTGAGGAAGAATAAAAATAAAAACAGTGAAATTGATTTTATGGGATTTTCGTGTAGCAACAGATTTGCAGTTGAGGATTTACATCAAGCCATCCACAAGACATTAATTAAAAATCCTTCGAGCTCCTCTGTCCTTTCTCTCTCTCCTCTCTGTCCTCCAGTTGTACCTTTCTCATTGTCATCCTTGCTCCCCTGCACAAAGACACAGCGGCTAGCTTCCCCACAGTCACCGTCTTTGTCACATTCCTACAGCGTATGTGTTGTTCAGACTACCTAACCATGTTCAGACAATGTCAGCAGGACACATGAGCCAATGGCAGTGATCCCCGGGGGACAGATCGTATCACCGATAACAGCGTCAGTAAGTGAGTGTGTGTGGGCACGGATATTGATGTAGGCCCTCTGTAATTTTCCTGTTTCTCGAGGCATTAAAAGTCTTCCTATCTGCGGAATCTGCCATAATTGTCCAATATCTGATTTGATTTCATCCCTCACAGGCGCTGCGGTGCTTTTGTTGTTTATGTGAACCTATAAATGTAGAGTCAGAGATCTGTATTGCCACGCTCTAGTTAAATGGAAAAGACAAAGACGAGCCGCTATTGACGCAGGAACCCCCAAGGGCGCAATGCATAGAAGACTGAAGTTATGTTAGAGTCGACTAAGATCTGAGTGTCTCCTGAAGCTGTCCTGATCTGCAGGATGAGGTCACTTGTATTTATAGATCACCAGCCATAGTTTGTTTACCCTTTACTGTTTTACTGAGGAGAACCTTTCCTGTCACCTTTGCAACCTGGAGGCACATACTTCTTAAGTGCAGTAAAATTTACCCCCTGGAACAAATGCTTGATTTGTATTTCAACAAATCAAGCATTTGTTGAAATACACAAATGCTTGATACCCACTCAAATAAAAACACTTACAACTCCATATTTTAATAATTCCCACACCAAATATGCCTTAACATGCATTAGTACACTCTGTGGAAATTTATTCTCGAAATGCCAATCTCCAGTCTTCCTTATTTTCACTCTTGGGGGTACAGCCAATCAGAGCCAAGGACCACAAATCTGGATTGGCTTCTTTGCAAATGCTATCCAATAGCCTGTCAGCAGCATTGTGTGTATGTATTTCAGTTTCCCAAGCTGGGTTACATTTCATATTTTAGATGTGTGCTATGAAAAAAAAATCAAATAAGTACATTTCCAAAAATATCAAATAACCTGATTATTTGCAATATTATTATTGTTCTGAAAATATATTTTTAAAGAGAGTGACACAAAGACCTTACACACTGCCGTCTGCCATGCTGGTATTCACACTCTAACAAAGACCAGCTTTGTGCCGAAGATAGCCAAATGTATCTCCACACACACACGCACGCACGCACGCACGCACGCACGCACACACACACACACACACACACACACACACACACACACACACACACACACACACACGCGTTGTTCCACCCACTACACACTCCGACGTGGGTCAGTGCAGCTGGTGGTCGTGTATCGGGAAGCGAAGAGAAACACCTTGACAGGAAGTTGGAGCTACGCATCTGGGGGATTGTAACAGCAAAATCTGATTGAAAATTACAACACTGATGACAAAAACGACCAAAACTATGATCTAAATTTTCATTATGTCTGAACTGTGTGTTCTCAGAGTTGTACAAGAGCTTCCGGCGAGTTTCTACTTCACATTTCGGAAACACAATAACTCCAAAAGGAGAGGGAGTTCTTTATGACACAAAATGTCTTCCATATTCCAAAATAGGGCAGGTGAATTGTTCCATATTCACAAATATTATCAATATGCACAAAGCATAAGTTGTCCTTTGGTTAAATAGAACTTTGAAATTGGCCTTTCATGCTTTTTTGTTGTAGTTGCAGTTTCTATGATACCAAATGTTTCATAAAATCAACTTTTATTTAGCCAATCTTTACATAGTTTTAATACAAGGTGTTGTTTAAAAGCTTGTTTTACTTTTCCATTCAAACGACCAGTTATATTTAAAGAAATGAAAAAATGAAACTCACGCCCATCATCTGTTTTAAACATAGCAGAATATAAAGCTTTTAAAAAGAGCCCTGCTTATTTATTTTAGTAATGTTGCAATTGTACATTTAAGTGTGCTTTTTTGCTAATGTTGTATTAAGTGTCTTTGTGAATGAATGTCTTTTTATAATGATGTGGATCCTAGGAAGAGTAGCCATGGTTACAGCAATGGCTAATGGAGATCCAAACAAAATGTATATCCACGTTAATTCCTTTATTTGGGACAAAATCAGCATTAGGTTTTTCAGAAAAACCAACATTAAGCTCACAACAGAGTCACGTTTCTTGTGGATCCACTGCAGTAACGGCTGCTGGAGGGACAGGAACACGACATTTGGTCTGGTGCCGTGATCCACCTTGGCAGGTTGACCGTTTCCCTGCTGTCAACCCCATATGGCAACCAAAGTAATGCCCTGTGAGACTTTGTTTATTCCGCCACCCACATACATCCTACTGAACATGCTGGAGCCTGTTCACTTGGGGCGGATTCGATTCCAACTCTGAATGGCACAAATGGCATGTTTTACTGGCCTGATTGATATTAATTGCTATAGTAATTACATGTTAAAATTTGTATGTGTTGAATTACTGGTGGTGCTATTTTTATTATAGTCCTCTTAAGAGATGAAAAGTTGTGTGCTAATATAAGTACTTTTTGTCAATGTGAGCTTAACTTTTCAACAAACATGTCCCAATATGTGCTTTCAATGTACTGAATGCATCAACAGAAAGCCAAACATAAAACATCTTCCTCTTCAAGGGGCAGTAGTATGTATTTTCCAGCCACATAGTGACACTTTATAGCATAATCAAGTAATTATCTTACTTTCAGTTGTAATAAAAAAGCTGTATGTATCAAATATGACTTAGAAGAAATTGGACTTTGTAATTTTAACACCTTAACATTGGGCCTCTGTCTCTTTAAGAAACTCCTGCTCTTTTGGAAACTCAATCTTCAGGAAGTGATCACAACATGGCTCCTCTATTGAGCCTTTAACAAAGTTTTTTGCAGAGATTCACTGTGAAGTAACTCGTATAATGGTGCAGTTCCACCAGGTGTTTGCTAATTGCTGCTGGCTAGTCTGAAGGAGCCAAGAGTGGAAACTAGGAACTTGGAAACCACATATCTGTGGATTAGATTATGATGGAGATAACATTGTAACATGATGTAAAGCTCAAAAAAGCTGATTTAATGTGATTTAAGGATTTAAGGACTTGAAATCCTTTCTGTGAACATCTTAAACAACCCGGATTGAAAACAAGTTTGACTTTATGCCAACAACGTGGACAAAGCTCTTATTGTAGTAACTGATGGACCAGACAGCCCAGTTCCAGCAACCAAAGCTCCACCAGCAGCCACTGGGAAATGTTTCTAGTCATGATAGCTCAATTTTAGAATTGAAGTTGGTAAGATTAATGCAGTTTTGTGTTTGGTATTGAAGAAAGTTATTAAAATCCGAGTCGGGAAAAATAATTTAAAGAAATAGCAAAACGATATAACTGAAAGTATATATTGTTACAAAAAATTTGAATTTTGTTGTATTTTTGCTTAAATTCATATACTACAAATCAAGTAGCAGGTAAGTGGTACAGCTTACAGAATATCCATCTAAAAATACCAATATATTAAAATCTTAATTTTAAACCAGAAACTTAGAAACAAGATTTAGAAACGATAATGGTGTCCAAGTCAGTCGCTGTTAGAGATTTTTTGGTATTATCATTTTGGATATTACTTTAGTTCATATTCAGTCTAATATTAATTGATAGTTAATCAACATTCAGTCTAATGTGAATCAGTAAATGACGTACAGTGCGAATAGATACAGATTTTGTGAGCAAACTAAAGAGCATGTGGCTGCATTAAATTATCTTACAAATTTCAGCAACACAAGTTTTGCTATACGTCAAATGCTGTTGTACAAGTGGAAATCCCACAAAAACAAAGTTTTATCCCTCTGGACAGCAGATAAAAACATATTTAAAAAACTACAAAAACATGAGGGAATTGAATTAGTCACGTAAGCCTGTTGTACATTTGTGCTAACGCACCTTTTTCTGTGGCCCACCTGCACACCCAGGGGAACAATGGCTGTCTGCAGAACGTCTCCTCGCCTTAATAAGGTTGAGGATCTCTCCACCTCCACGCCGCACATCAATACCTCCAACAGGAGTCTTTTGCTGCTGGGAGATAACGGGGGAGGACAAAGAAACCCTTGAGAATGGTACAAGAAAAACCGGAACAAAGTCGAAATAATTAGGTGTAAATGATTTTGGCGGGGAGAGAAATGAGCTCGGCGCCAAAGACAGCTGCACATAGCAAATTAATTTGAATAGGCAAACTCTAAACTAAGGCGTCTAAAAATAAATCAGTCATAAAGATTAGGAAACTGTTGTTGGTTAAGTTGGGTTTAGTTTTAGGTTCACGGTGGTTAAAAAAATGAGGAAGAAAACTGTCACCATGAGGGGTGATGTTACCGGTTAGTAAAAAGAAAAAAAAATTTATATTAAAATACAAATTAAAAAATATTTGATTTTCATCTAGTAGTGGAACTCTAATGAATTAATTTAACTGCAATTAATCAAAAACCATCCATCGACAAAATAAGCAAAAATTTGTCTATTTCAATTCGAAAAATAATTTTTTCTGCTAAATTCTAGAATAGGTAAACATATGATCTCAACAACAAAGATATTTATTGTTTTTGATATGTTATTTATTTTATTCAACCATCAGATTGGTGCACAGATTAAATCTATCAGACCCGGATATGACAGATTCTTTGGCGTCCGAGATGTCTGTGTTGCTGCTGCATATTTAGCTTTATTGATTAGCCATCACTATCTACACTAACTGTTTGAAGAATTTAATTTAGTATGAATTACAACAGCATTTAATTTCCCTTTGGGCGGGGATCAATAAAGTATTTTTGAATTGAATTAGAATTTAATTGAGATGCTATTTTAGGCTTGTATAGCTTCACTAACAGGCTAAACTCCTTTTAGCCCAACTTACATTAGTTGTTTCAAGTCCCAGCAGATTTGAAGCAAAAATTAAACCCCAGTCGGCCAAAAGAAGAGATTTTATCAGCCATCAATGTCTCTTGTGTGTCAGATTTATGGGTGTACCAGAAACACAGAAATATAAAGGTTGCAGGCTTGGGACTTTTGCATATATATAAAAAAAGGGATTAAATGCATTGACATTTTTTAAAATCAAAATTAACATGTTAAAGGTGGCCAATATGGGCTTACAATTTAATCACAACTTTATCACAATAGTACCTGTTTTAATTATAAGACAGGTACAAATGTGATGACAATAAAAATAAGTTAATGTAATAATTTTTTTAAGGTCATGTCAGAAAACATGACCTTAAAACGGAAAACATAAATACCGACATTTCTATTTAAAATAATCTTCAGGATGCCATATACATAAAGAAGTGTGATTTATATCACTAAAATGCATAAAGACATTTAATCATAATTTTGTAATCATTGCCATTTATTTATGCTCCCGTGAAAAAAAAGTATTAAATTTTTTTAACACCGCTAGAATTTATTGTGACGATAATTTAAAAATCTTGTGACAAGAAATGTATCACAAAAAGTAATAAACAATCCCATCCCAATGCCCATCCCTAGCCCTACCTTTTATAAAATGACAAGAACATGTATATATATTAGGGATGTGCAGATCAGGTTTTTTTCTGCCAATACCGATCACCCCTGAGGGCTGATAACCAATACCGATCACATAATTATTATTTATTTATTTTTTATCATAAACACTACTGTTACATTATGTGGAAAAAGGAACCATG
>CAEGAF010013381.1:0-11912 GCA_903067075.1 Micropoecilia bifurca
AAACCTCAAATAACTTTTCACAGTTTTTCCCCCAAACTAACCGACTGAGTTGAGTAAAGCTGTTGGATGCAGGTAAAGTTAGCTAAAAGATGACTAGCTAATATCAATACATCACCGTAAGCTTAACAGATGTTGTCTATGTTCAGCTATGTTCATTCATTTTGCCCCCCAAAAAGTTGATTCGCCCTCCCCCCACATAAGTCGTTCAATCAGACAGCTATTTGTAATCCATAGAGGAGCCCAGAAAATGTTTGGAAACCACTGGGGGGCGCAGGAGGAAAAGTTGGGGAACCATCGATATAAACAATAGGCTGTTAACGATTCCTCAAATGATTCTAGTACCTTGGTTATTAAAGTTCCTTGAGGTAAATTATCTGCCTCAAAGCTTCGTTTCACTGTTTAGCGCACCATGTTCCAGCCGGGTGATTATTTGTGCTGCGCTCTGACTACTTGTAATTTAGAAGCATAATAAAAGAAAAACAGACTTCAGTTGCTTTGGCAGTAGATTTCCCAAAAATAAATAAGTTTATTACAGGCGTTAAGATGCAGTTAGTCAGAAATACAATAGAAGATGTCAGCTCAAATTGCTAGCATAGCTAACAACACTCACGTTAGCATTTTCGCTAAAGCAAAACGAGGACAAGAAACAAGGAGTGAATCAAAACTAACTAAAACTGTGTGTGTGTGTGTGTGTGTGTGTGTGTGTGTGTGTGTGTGTGTGTGTGTGTGTGCGCGCACCAGGTTTCCATATCCTTATGGGGATCCGTTTCTGTCTACAATGAGGGGTTATGGGACCATTGCTCCTTGTGGGGACATTTTCTTGGTCCCCATGAGGGAAACTGTTGTTTTTGGGTTAGTGATTAGGTCTGTGATAGTTCGGTTTAGGATTAGGATTATGGCAAGGGTTAGACTGTAGACACTAACGGAAGTCAACGTGAAGTCCCCACAAGTGATGAAAACACGACTGTGTGTGCGCGTGGGTGTGTGTGTGTGTGTGTGTGTGTGTGTGTGTGTGTGTGTGTGTGTGTGTGTGTGTGTGTGTGTGTGTGTGTGTGTAGCCTGGTGGGTTGACATCTAATTCGGGGTGACGCATCACACACTGAGCAGAGCCGAGAACCGCCGCACAACCCAGCATGGCTGGCTGTGTCACCTCCACTTTCTCTACAGTCCATGCATACAACAACTTTCTCTGTGTGTGTGTGTGTGTGTGTGTGTGTGTGTGTGTGTGTGTGTGTGTGTGTGTGTGTGTTCAGCACAGTGCTAGGTGAAAGCCAGATGGAAAAGCTTGTGAGCATTAACGTGCATCAAATTAAATTTTACTGTCCCACTGCACTGTGTAACCATCAATTACGCTCCAGGGTTGCCAGGTTTGATGTCCAGTGCTAACGACTAGTAAGTGCTGCTGCAGGTAAGATGAAAATGCAAGCTGATAAGTCTTGGGTTTCACGAGTAATGACACTAATAACACAGTGAAGCACAATCACAACCGAAGCTTGTGCTCTTCCAGCTGCTTTAACAATCATTATTTCAAATGGAAATAATGTGAAAAATAAAAAATCTTGGGGCTTTTTCATCTACTGATCTTTTAAATTTTCTGTTTTGGCTACAAAATGTTTCCACAACCTTTTCTCCTGTCTGCTGTGATTTGAGGTTGTTATGATGCTAATTTAAACACCATTGCTATTTTATGATGCTAATGTTCTCTAACAAAACTGTTGGATTAATACCAGAGGTGCAACTAACCTTTATTTTAGTAACCGATTACTCTAACGATTAATCGTTTAATTGAATAACAAAAAATTTGAACATATTACCGATTTTTTGTGTAGCTACTCCAACCCATTTATGCAACATTACGAATACATTAAAAGATACAAATAAACAAACAAATCATTTTTGAAAAACAAAGTCTAAATTTTATTGCCTAAAATGCAAAAACATATAGTTTTACTTTAATGTATTTGAACTGGGTGAAGCTAAAACCGTTTTGGGTAAAAAAAAATATTTACAAGATGTTTTTATCTTGTAAGTAGATACAAAATGCAGACACATTTTGTGCAGTTTTGATTTAATTACTGCTCTGAATAAGTTTTCTTTTCAGCAAATGGCATTTTTCTATTACAGTTATTGATAACTAAATTAGTTGAAAATCATTTCAAAATTGATTCATCACAATTAATCCGATTAATCATGTCAGCCCCAAATTATACACTGCAAAAACACAAAATCTTACCAAGTAATTTTGGTCTAGTTTCTAGAGAAAATACCTTAGTTCACTTAAAATTAGACAAACTAAGCAAGATATAGAGGCTTGTTTTGAGAAAATAATATTGATGAGAAAATTCTTGTTCTATTGGCAAATAAATTAACTTGTGTTTTGTTATAGGCTTAATAATCTCCCAATGGAAAGAGTATTTTTTCATCAATATTAAGGAACTATTTATTTAAAACAAGCCTGTATATCTTGATAAAAGTTACTTGTATGTCAGCAAAGTTGAAATAAGACAAAACTAAGTTATTTGTATTAGAAACTAGAGCAAAATTACTTGGTAAGATTTTGTGTTTTTACAGTGTGGAGAGATTAAATGACACCCAGCTGGATTCTGCTTATAAAGAAGTCAATTCCTGAATGCAGTTGGTTGATCCTCTTCTTATTCTGGGTCATTAACTTTTCACATTTCTATTTGTAATCAGAGCGAAAAACCATGTGCAGCTAATAAACGTAGATATAACAAAAAAAATCCAGATGCTTTAAAAACTTTACAGTGCAGCCATGCAAACGCAGATGGATCAAAGAGCAATCAGACCTTTGAACTTTCAACCACAACCTGCAGGAAAAGGTGGAAACCAGCAGTTACTGCAGGTCAGAAACAATCACCGCTGGTTTTTTTACTGGAGTTTAATTTTATCAAGCATAAAATGGTCAATGGAGCGTTGATATTAAAGCAGACAACAGGACATGTACAACTAGATTAATACAAAAACATGTCACATCAAACAGAAGAATGAAGCATCATGGTGAAACACGGACACAATGTTTCTGTCTGACTCATCGGTTCTGTTCACATAACATGAACTCAGATTTAAATTCTTCAAACACTCTGTATAGATGTTTAGGACTCTTATTTTGAAGTAAGAAAAAGAGTGATTCTTTAGTTTTCTTCTTGTGTTGAAGTAGTACGTTAGTAAAAATGCTCTTGGGGACAAATAAAAAATATATATATAAATTATTTAAATGATTCATTCATTCATTTTAATGAGTGTCAGGCAGGAAACAAACTGTTTGTAAACCCTGATAATACAGTAACTTTAAAAAGCTAATGATACAACAATTAGCTATATATAATTATAATTAGTATCTGTGTTGTAAATTAAAGACCTGAACTGAGATCCCTCAGATCTGCTTTACATTAGTGAAACATTTATTTGAATTGTGAAAACACAGAAAAAAGAAGAATACAGTGGATCTCCGCTGATCCACAGTTGCTCATCCACTTATTGTGACGTAGCTCAAAATTATTGGACAAACTTAGAATTATTTTTGTAAAGAATATCTAAAGTATTCAGAAGAATCTAGTTGCTAGGCTAGTTGACGCGCCGCTGGCTGTCGCTTGCAAAGCAGGAACAACATTTATCGTCCTTGGTTCTGATTGGCTGTAAGAGCTGAGATAAGGAAGAGCAATGATTTTCACTTCTGTACACTGTAAAACATCAAAGCCGCATTTAGTTGTGTCTACAACTTTCTACTATTTAAGTTAAATAAATGTATCCAGTTTTAGATTTTGAAGCTAAATGTGAGTTTGTGAACTCACATTAAGTTATATAAAGGTGCTTTATATAACTTACAGCAGTAAGTTGCGTTAACGTTTTATTAATTTAGTCAAACTTCCAAGAGTTTTTAAACTGGAGTTTTTAGGTTAGCAGTTAAAAAACTGAAAGGAGAAAAAGACAGGAGTGGGAACTATTTCCCAGAATGCTTAGCGGCATGTTTCTGTATCCTGAGATGGAAGTGAGTTACGTTGATCCGACTCTGGTGTTTTATTAAGGTAAATGTTTATTTTTATGTCCTGTTCACACTAAATATTTCTGAGCCAAATTCATTGTGACGTTTAATAAAATTTATTATCAGATCAGAAATTTTGTTCATGCAATTTGAAACAAGAATTTAAATTATTCTCAAGTAAAATAAGTAGTTATTTTAACTTGATATTGTGAGTGAAATAATAGAGAAATTTAGCTCTTTAATTTTGTGAGGACTGTTTTTTTCTTGTATATTGTGAAATAATTATTTGGTTTAAAGTGCAGCATTAAGTCAAAACTCACAATTCAAGATTGATGAACTTAAAAATCAATGTTTAGACAACTTGTCTCTTGTTGTTAAATCAACTTCATGAACTTTAATTTGTGAGTCAAAACCAAAACAATGTTCTTGTCGAGTTTCAAGTTAACCACCTTCAAATGATTTACAGTGTAGTAGCAGTAAGGCAGTTTCCACTCTGTGTACATATGCAAATTAACATGTAACAAACATATAAATCAATAACAAATACTGCCATCGAGTTTTATTTTAACAGCAGAATAACTGGATTCCAGATTAATAGAGAAATTGTGAACACATGCATATTTATGCCTATTTTCCCAGAACTATTCACAGCTGAGTTAATATGTCAACATTAAACTGATTTGTATCTTTCTCTGAATTCAATAAAGACCCAAAAGCACAGTGAATGCTTCTCATGGTGCGCCTCATTCTAATTTTTCAAACCAATTATTTAAAAAGACACAGAATCGCTGCAATATACAGCGATAAACAGACTGAGTGGGAAAATGTAGTAATGTTTTCCACAACTTTGCAGTACAGTAACTCTGCGATACTTTGCACCATCTGGAAAACGCCAACAGGTTTTGAAAGGGGAAACGTTGCACTTTCCTGCCAATATTGGGTTATTACGGTAATTTCACTCCTATCATTGCAGCAAGCAAGTTTTTCTTCAGTTTAATCTGATGAGACACTTTTTAATAGACTGTAAACTCTAAATAACTGACAGACATTGAAATGGGCGAAATTATTTACTCACAGGACATTTAAAGAACTTTGTACAATTAAAATAAGCAAAAATATCCAGGCGGAGATTTCAGACTTGGGCCTTAAAGGGTTTTAAAATAATCCCTAACAAATATCACTGAGGTTTTAAAACAATGAAAATGTTTCCCTGCATTGTTGGAGATTATTAGTCCTGAGGGTAAAAGGGTCAGGATGTGCTGAAGGTGAGCACTCTAAGATAATAGGCTTACTCCTTTTCTTTTTTTTAACAAGAGTCATGGTTAATTTATCTATTTATTTATTTACGACAGAGGGAAAAAACATATTGACCTCCCACAGGCCGTCACAAATCACCTGCAGGAGACCCTGCAGGACTGCAGCTGCCACCAGCAGCTCCTGCGAAGCTAATCAGGCGAAGGCGAGGTGCAGAAGGAACGGGAGGGTATTTAGACGGCATTTGTTGTTTAGATGAACGTTAAAGAGACTTTTGCCCTCAAGCTGCTGTTAATGTGTAGCTTCTGGTTGCTAAATCGCTCAGCTTTGAGTTTAAACTTTCCCTCGATGTGCCTGAATGCGACCCAGATGGTCTCGGTTACAACGATAAACGAAAATATAAAACGACAACAGAAACGTTTAACCGAGGCTGAAAGGTTCTTCAGACGTCTTAGAACAATTTACATCCGTTTAGCAGATGAAAAGTATTTATTTACTTTTTAAATTCAGATACAATAATTATTGTTTGAGGGAAAAAAAACGTATTTGCTGCCCATTTTCTGTAATGTAAAAAAACTTAAAAAAAAAAAAAAAAAAAAAAAAAGACAGTGCAAATTAATTAACTTAGCATTTGGAGATGCTTTATATAATTTCATGTTCAATTTAACCGTGCACTTAAACCCTGATCTGCTGTAATTAGGTAAAGTAACCACTGACACCACGCTGTGATTAAAGCGTAAAATTAAACCAAAGCCTCTTATTTTTATGAGTATCAGTAATTTAACTGGGCCAATTTTCTACTGGCTCACAATTTACCGCGCTCGTCAACTTGATTTTTGTTTTTATGGTTATAAACCACAGCGCTGAATAAAACCGGCTGTGATTTGAGGCTGTGCACCAAACAAACAGCAGCGAAGTGGGAAATTATTTTTGTCATTATGTGTAAAAGTTGATATAACAGCACAAGTGTTTATTTTTTATTTGTTTGATTTGCATCTTTATTTGAGCTACAGACCTCAAAGAAAACTAAATTTTATCATCTCTAACTACATCTATGTTCCATATTGTAGCACAAATTAACACGGTATGTTGAATAAGTTGAGTAGAAAAGTGGGATTTTCAGCTTCTTCCATTCACCACTGCAATGTGTTACACAGGTTTATCTGGAAGTTATAATAGTTTTGGGTTTTTCATTATAGTTTAGTTTTATTTTATGGTGACTTCTTTTTTGATTCAGTTAGTTTAAGTTAGTTTTTAGGGTATATTTGCTAGTTTTTATTAGTTAAATATTGTTTAGTTCATAAATTTTAGTAGTACTTTTAGTTTTTAATATATTTTTTATTTTTTAGGTACAGAGTTCAAAAAGGTCAAAGTATCAATTGGGTAATGAATACTCAATAAAAGATATCATTTAAAAATATACAATGAATTATTGTTGAAGTGATTCTGCCGTTTTATCCCAAATTTTAGAAAGGATTATAAACTACCGTAATTTACAAATAGTTAACATAAACTACTTGAGTCTGGGAAAAAAAAAATCTATTTCACATCAGTTCAAAATAACAAAAAGTATTATTATATTGTGTCTGTATGTTTAGTTCATTTTATAAACACACAATATAGTTACAGTTAAGTTTTTCTTATCATTGTTTTTCTCAATTTCAGTTTTCGTAATTTTGTTAATTAATTATAATAATGTTGGTTTATTCTTGGTATATATGCATGCATTTGTTATATTGAGGAGACATGCTGTCAGACAAGGCTGACTGTTTTTATTAAAATATCTGACAAAGTATCATCCTAATGCTGCACAAACAGTTAACTCTGAAAGGCGCATAAGAAAGAAGAAGCGAGAAACGTTAAGACAACAGCAGCAGCTAAATGAAGGACTGAATGACGTCGCCTTAGCAGCTTGATGAAGCCATTATTGCTACGGCATGTGAAAGGCCTTCGGAGACACGCGGCTCTAATGTCTTCTTTATTACTGTTAAGTTTCTGCCTGAAGGGGCCGAAGGAAAGATGAGGCTCTGATGAGCTGGACTGTGATTATCCGAACCAAAAACTCCACAAAATATTACAATATTAATTTGCCTTTTAAATGTTAGGTTTTTTTCCTAATGCAGCCTGAGAAGCCAGAATGAGTCCAACACTTATACAAAAACAATATCTGTGTTTCCATTAAACAGGTATCCATTCATTTCCTTTACACCCTTGTCCCTTAGTGGGGTTGGGAGGGTTGCTGGTTCTTCTCCAGCTAACGTTCCAGGTGAGAGGTGGGGTCAACCTGGACAGGTTGCCAGTCTGTCACAGGGCAACACAGAGACACACAGAGACAAACAACCATGCACACCTAGGGACAATTTGGAGAGGCCAATTAACCTGACAGTCATGTTTTTGGACTGTGGGAGGAAACTGGAGTACCTGGAGAAAACCCATCATGCACAGGGAGAACATCGAGACTCCATGCAGAAAGACCAGGGCCGGGAATTGAACCCAGAACCTTCTTGCTGCAAGGCAACAGCTCTATCAACTGTGCCACTGTACAGCCCGTTTCCATTAACCATATACCTAAAAAATTAAACTCAAGTAAGAGAAGAACTACTTCAATATAAATTTATTCAAGTAAAAGTAAAAAGTAGAAATTAATCAAGAGTAAAAAAGTATTTGGTAAAAAATCTAGTCAAGTACTGAGTAACTCAAGTTAGAGCAGAAATACTTCATAATAAAATTACTTGAGTAAAAAGTACAGAGTAGTAAAATTCTCCTAAAAGTTTTGTTTTTTTCTAAAAAGTTACTCCAGTAAATGTAACTGAGTAAATGTAACTAGTTGCCATATAGTTGCTCAATTTGACATCTCAAAAATAAATTTGCTTTTTGGAAACTTGGCAATTTCAATTTTGATTTTGTTGCTAGGATGAGGTGGGTTTTCTTGGAATGTTTTTATTTCACAAAACTGCAATTGAAGTCACACAAGTGACATGATCAACAACCAAAGGTTACTACTGGTGGAAACCACAAAGAAGACGACAGGAAGTGGTAGGATGATGGCGCACTGTTTTCATATGAATTATCACGTGAACACACTTATTTATATGATTTTGTTAGCTTTTCTTACTTGATGTAAACACCAGAATTGCAAAATTGTGTTTTGTTTTCCAACACTGGCTAAATATAGACAAAGTTTTATGTGCATTTGTAACAGAAACAGCTTTTAATACGTTCAATGGGGATATGTTTTTTTTTAAAAAGCCACACAAACGATCTTTTTTATGTTGCTACTGTTCAGTCATGACATGGAAAAAAACAAAACTATTTTCGGCAAAGAGTGTAGCGAATAAAAGCCATCAATCAGAGGACAGCGAAATGACACAGACAGTGGGAAAGCACTGAAAGCAGGTTGCTACTTTCTCCTCAGGGCTTTTAAAGCCTCCCTTCCTTCCTTCACAGCATTTTCTCCATGTGCTGCTCGTCTTGACAGGATGTCAGAGGCAGATGAAAAGAGAAAAACACAGAAAGGAAATTCGCACAGTCATAAAGACTGCGTAGATACCGAGCGACCAGACTGAGCGGCCGGCCGCTGCCAGCCGTGTCACAGCTGTTTCAGAGATGCTCAGCGATGTTTTCAACAGGACTGAGCTCATTACGGGAGGAGTAACTTCACCAGGAGGTTGGAAAAATGCATATTTTATCCTCCGCTTACTTCCCACATCCCCGGGGTTTTTCTTCACGGATCATACGCATATACATGTTTCCTCTCGTTAAACTGGATGTAAAAACCAATGAGAGTTATGTCTAAAAAAGACTGTTTATAAAAACACTACATTTGCTTCCATTAGCAGTAAAACTGTGCAAACTGTGACTGTGAAAACAAATGTGCTTAATGAAAACACGGTAATGTAAAATAAAAAAACACGTTTTTCGATAGAGGTTTTTACGCTATTCTCCTTGGACTTCAACGCCAGTTAAAGAAAAGGTAAAAGACGGAAGATTGTCTCAGTATTTTTACTAAACTTAATTTTACTTTCTATTTCGTCATGTATCTACCTGTGATGTTGTGTTTGTTGTGAAGCACTTTGGTCAGCTGAGGTTTTTGTAAATGTAACGTATAAATAACATTTGACTTGACTAGGTGTTCCAGCCGTTTTTGTAACCCTTCTACGTTCGTCTCAGGTCCAGTAGCTCGACATCTTCACGACAGACACATTCGGGTTCAGGTATTTATTCTATCAAAAGAGGGAATCAAGTTGGCGGTTGGTTAATGTCAGTCCAGAAGCTTCTGCCCCACGGTTACCAACGGCAACAGAAAACAAGGGGGGGGGGGAGCTGTCAGGTACCGGTTACTATGGTAACCACCAACTGCCAAGAGCAGACCTTAAAACGCCAATAAATGTCCGGAGAAACAACTTGTTGACTAAAAAAATAAACTCAAAGAATAAATAAACAAATTATGACAAACTTCACATTTATAATATTGTTAAAATAAAACCCTGTCACATAAAATAGATGTATTTCACAAGTGCGTGTTTAAATTATTTACCTAAAACAAATGTATTTTAAATAATTTAAACAAACTTATTTTATCTAAACAATTTAAACAAAATAATTTAAATCAAACTGTTTTTTTTTTACATCACACGAGTCACTTGATCAACAGCCAGATGTTACTACTGACAAAAACAACAAAGAAAATGACAGGAAGTAGCAGCAGGAATTTGGTTTCTTTGTTTTCTTTTACGGAAATCGTGCAGTTCAGTCCACCAGAGCTCCCACAGTTCACTGGAAGTTTAGTGTCATTGAAACGTGTCGAATCCATAGTTCTAATATAAAATGCCTTATTACTATTTCCCCAAAACGTCGCTCATGTAGCTGCTCCCAAATATAAGCAGCTTTCCACTCCAACGGCTGAATAAGACACAGACAAATCCTCTGATGGATGATAGATGACGAGTTCTAGCGCCATGGCTGAAATATATCTCATTTAACAGTTTACATCTGATTTGGACTTACTGCGTCTTATTTAATGGAAACACCCCAATTGCAAAATTGTCAATTATAAGCAGACAAATATTTTTGTTTGCTTGTAAAGGAAACGCAGCTACTGATAAGATGGTTCATGGTCTATTTTCCATTCAGTCCTGCTCTGAGTGTAACAATGTCCATGCTGGTGGATTACAGGGCAGACACTGCAGGTCTGAGGCGTCTGGTGTAGGTTTATGATCACTTCCTGGTGTGAAAGGTCCACCGCTTACCTCTGTCCACATGAGACAGCACTTCATTTGAAACGGTCACATTTTAACCCAGCAATCAGTTCACTGGCTGATTGCTGGTCTAACAGAGAGCCAACAGGAGTACAGCAGAAGCCAGGGGTCTATAGGACTGGGGGTGATCTTGTTAATGTGTTTTTAATATGTTTTAAGTGTTTTATGAACGTCAGAGTTGTGTCAAATTCCCTAAAGTAAAATCCCAAAGGGATTACTAAAGTATCCTATCTGTTTATCTGACACCTTCGTAGTTTTTGTTTATTTGAACTCAGCTAATTTGGTTCAGAAAAATGTTTCATTGGTCAGTTCATAATCACAATGCGTAACCAATGATTTAAACAAATGATATAAAGAAAGGAGGAGTGGATGCTACTCACAGGCTACTATAAGGAAACGGGATTTACGACTCAGTAGGAGATTACTTAGAGGTGTAATGTTTCCTTTGGGTTAAAGTTTTACTATATTTTATAAGCTTCAACCAACCCAAATGATAATCAAAATAAGGAGCAGGCAAATTTTTCAGACAGTAATAAACACAATAATTTTAATTACACACAAAATGTGAGTTCTCTATGGCCATATATCCTTATAATATGTGAAACTACTTAAGAAATATTAAAAATAAACAAATGGTTAATTATAAGGATACCATGTCTGGGCGGCTGATCCAACAACGGCAGATCTTTAATGTATTGTGTTGCTAAGCTGTTCAGTGATTTATAAACTAACAACAGTATTTTAAAGTATTTTCTCTCAGTGTAGGGACTTTAGAACGGGGTGATGTGCTCTAACTTCCTGGTTTTAGTCAGAACGTCAGCAGCAGTGTTCTGGATCTGATTGATTTTAGATAAACTCATGGTGAGTTTCCCTAGATCTTGCTGAGACACAAGTTCTCTATCCCTGGAAATGTTCTTCAGGTGATAGAAGGCCGACTTCGTAACTGTATTTATGTGTTGCTGAAGGTTCAGGTCAGAGTTCAGCCTGATCTCTAGTTTCCAGCTGTAAAAACTGAAGCTATGCGTTGACTCTGGATTGTTCCTCGTTACGTCCAAAGACAATAACTTCAGTTTTTGTTTCTGTTCAGTTAATTTTCTGTTGAATAGTAAATTAGCGACCATGGCGAATTATAAAACAAGGAATGCTAAAATAAGAATGTCGCACATGTCACAGACTTCAATGGTGTTCAGTCTGTGGCTATGTTCACACTGCAATTCCGATTTTTTGGCAAATCCGATTCTTTTGCCGGGTCGTTCACACTGCCAGTAAATGGACCTGTATGTGTCTGCAGTGTAAACGGGCAAACGACCTGAAGTGTCCCGCATGCGCAGTAGAGGGCGCTATAGCGTCAGCGTTCTCAGTGATCTGCCAACCGCCATAAAAGAAGAAGAGCTCAG
>CAEGAF010013396.1:0-14405 GCA_903067075.1 Micropoecilia bifurca
CTGTGTTAAAACTGGCAGTATATATTATTTTGTTTTTGCAAAATTGAAACAAAAATGCCTGTTTTTGTTTCAGGCAGCATTAAGCCAAGATTTAATGAAAAGGATAATCAACGTCACAAATGTTCTGGAAACGTTGAGGTGTCTTATGAAGGCCAATGGTTACCAGTGAGCAAAAAGACTCTCGACAACAAGGAAACTCAAAGGACCATCTGTACGGAGTTGCAATGCGGCGACGGTCTGGACACAAAGGTCTACTTTGGGCCTAGATCAATAGAAAATCATGTCGTCACAATACGGGAATGTTCACAAAACACAATAGCCAAATGTAATGTCGTCACAGTCGAGAGGTCTGGAAGCAACAGCCAGACTTCAGACCTTGGAGGCCTCCGCTGCTCCAGTTAGTGTGATTCTTATTTATTTCAAAACATTTATGTTTGAAGATTTTTTGGCTGTGCTCTCATATGATTCCTGTTTGTCTTAGACTGGAAGACTTTGGCATTGGAAGTGGAGGATGTCTGTAAAGGAGACCTGGTTGTTTACTCCAACAAGGAATCTGAGCCCAAAAGAAAATTTGTCTCCAGTCAAGATTTGACACAAGTCGAGGGGGATAATCTCTGTGATGCTATGAAGTGCGGGAAGTACATAAGATTCAACTCATCTGAACTCCTCAAAGCGGACAATTTTTATGAAGGAATTTTTAAATGCAATAATACTAAAAATATCTGGGATTGTGAGACACAGATACAGCAACGAGATCAGAAGGAAACAGCAAAACTCTACATTGAATGCAAAGGTAAGCTTTATTTTGTGCTGGATTATTCTTTAATAATTACAGCCTCACTGACAGTGTTAGAAACATAGCTGTGAAAATAAACCATGATGGAAACAGAGGCTACAGATAAATTCTACAGCATTTTTGTTTTTCACCAACTACATTTTATTTTTAGGAAAAATCTGCAGTCAAATTTTAATGTCACTATTGAAGCTACAGTTCACCTTCAGTTTTGTGTAAACTTCAATTGTACTTCCTCTGCTTCTATCAAGCACATTTTAAAAATCAGACAAAGATAACCTAAGTTATTACAGAGGGTATTTTTCAAAGGATGATTTTTATTTATTAAACTTGTAGAACTGGATGTTTAGTTGACAGAGTTGATGCTTTCCTGTCTGCTCTTCAATCAGAACCAATATCAGTGGTATTGTCTTTTTCTGCTTTTGCTTACAGATGAACCAGTTGTTAAGCTTTCAGCGAGAGGAGAACTATTAATAGACGATGTTTCGGTCTGCAGCAGTTACTGGAAAGAGGAATATTCACACATGGTTTGCCAACAGCTGGGAAAAGGCAATGCCGTTCCTAATCTGAGCAAAAACCAAGGTAAAACTCCTATTGATTCCTACCACGTCCACTGTGAGAAGCACAATTACCTCATTGGTCAGTGCCAACGAACCAAAGGGAAGTGCAACGAAGGGCCCGTATCTATATACTGCAGTCGTAAGTGTTCATCCACCCTATTTATTTATTTATTTATTTACTTTTCTTGTCTGAGAATTTACTTCTATACTAAATGACATGTGAAATGCTTGTTTTGTGTTCTTAGTCCACTGGAAAAGTCAATTTTATATGGCCTGCGCAAGATCTGAAAGAATATTTATTCATCATTATGATATTTAAGTACTAACAAATTCAGTTCAGATTATCTGGTGGAAAGGAACAGATTATTTTTGCCACATTCTACTGAAGGACATGTCAAATATGTGTTTTTTATATATAAATATATTTTTGTCAGACAGAACTCAAGACTACGTTTTCTGTCATGTCTAAGTTTCCAACAAGTTTTTGTAATTTTATTTGATTTCATGAATTGCAGGTGACATGAAGTTTGACACAACAGAGCGATGTGGTGGTGTGCTACTTATCAAATATCAGGAAACCTCAAAGACACCTGTGGAAGTGTGCCCATCCATTCCACAAGATTTATCAAATAAGTTGTGCAATAAATTAAGCTGTGGAAAGTTTGATCCAAAAAAGAAAAAAGACATTAAGCAGGTAAATCTTCAAGCCTGTAAATATTTGGACAGGTATTTGAGTCTTGCTAATTTCACATAAAATAATGTTAATCTTATTAAGACTGGGAAAACTTTGCAAGTTTAAAATAATCACATAAAAATAAAATTGAAATTTTATTTTTCACAAGACCAAAGTGGAACAAAGTCTGGTCTGCGACGGTTTCTACAAAGACGTGCGCTACTGCGTCTTAAACAACACCTGCCAAAATCCTACTTCCTTTTTCTGTGAAGGTAACTACAGCAGAGGACAAATATTCACTGGTCACTTTTCACATTTCATTGCAATATTCACATTTTCTCTCAGTTGTGATGCAAAGATGCAGGAAATGAAATAACATCTCATGGCCTTCCTTCTGATTCCTGTTCTGATTTCAGATTACCAGGAGCCACCAACATCACCCCCCCCAATAGAACCAACAGATCCAGTTCCTATTATTGTTGGAGTGCTAATTGTTCTTATCCTGGTTGCATTGATTGCGATATTTGTGCGATACAGCATTAAGAGGAGAAACAGGAAATCCATGATGCCATGTAAGTACTCTGAAACCATTTCCACTAAATGCTCAGTAGTGGTTTTCATCCACTAAAACAACAATTCTGTCTGAGCCCAAGTCAGAGTTTGAACCATTGGAGGACAAAGGTGTGCTGCAGTGTGTTTCCTCTAGGGGGCAGTCTGTCTTCATTCCTCCTGAAATCGGACCACAGCGTAATGTCTAAGAAAATACAATGAAGTGTTTTCAAAGTTGTTAAAAGAGCAGAACGTCAGTAAAGGGTTCTGTTGGCTACATTCACCATAAACCAACTCTACATAGAAACAGAGGCAGGAATCTGATATTAGAAACAAAACTGCTTATTAAAAAAGAGTCTGTCTGAACATTTGTCTTATGAGTTCCCCTTCTATATAGGTAAATGTAAAGTTAACATTGCACATACAATTCAAATTAAAACTTGAAGAGAAAAAAAAATCTAATTTATTTCCAAAGTGAGTAACAACAGACACTGGACTGGTCAAAAACAGCTGAGTTGGCCTTTATTTACAAAATCAAATATTTTCTGGATGAAGTGAAAATGATTTAACTTTCTTGTGAATTAGTATCAGGGTCATGCTGAGAACAAATCATAATTATGAGAGTAATTTTGAACTAGTAGGAGAATAAATTCGTAATAATATGAGAATAAAGAAAATAATAATCTACAGGAATAAAATTTATTCCTAAAATATTATGGCTTTATTCTTGTATTATTAAGATTTTATTCTCCTACGACTGTATTGTTGTGGTATTACGACTTTATCATGAAAATACCATGATTTTATTGTTATCGTAATATTATGACTTTATTCTCTTAATTTCATTACTGTTTCCGTAATTTTCTAACTTATTTTTCCATTTTTTCTTAGTCTGTCATAATTGGTCTATAATTAGATGCATAACTAATATCTTTGATAACTGCTATGCCTCTGTTGTGTGCTGTCAAACTGCTATCTCAGCTATTCCAGTCCCCGATGATTTGACTAGACTCCACAGTCCCTCTGCATTTCTCGGCTTTGCCTCCAACAGGGGCTTGTTGTGCTGAAACCAAGACGCCGCTCGCTTAGAGCTGTGTTTGGAGTCATTAACTGTGTTTCCATCAACACTTTTTTTAATGCACATTTTGAAGTATTTCATTAGAAAATAATGAAATACTTCTTAGAATTCTGAGAGATGGAAAATTAATTAACCTGTTTATTATAAATAAGACCGAGATTATTTCGCAAACTCTTATTTCTCAGGGTTTTGAAAAATAACTTTCTCAATCCTGTAAAAATGTTTGAGGTGGTTTTTGGCTTTTCTGAAAAAGTGCTAAGACGCTAAAGTAGAGATGGAAACACATTTGCCAAATAAGTTCTGATGTAGTGAATGCTACCCACCTACAGGTGGGTCTGTGTCAAGAGACTCAGAAAAATGTCATGGCCTAAACTTCCAGCTCCAGTTTTGTGTGATTCAATCTAGTTTGTGACGTTTATATCTCATTTCTTACAGCGAGAAATTCACTCCAAATCAGGGATGGGAATGGACCTAACTCATGTTTTTCTTTTTGGCAAAATTTTAAAGGTTCATTCAAGAATTCACCTAAGAATCAGATGGAAATGTAGCTGCTGCTATATTTCCTCTTCAGAATGAGGCAACATGCTATTACTACAGCTTAAATTCAGTGCTAGATCCAAAAACAAGAATTTTGTTTTCATCTTTTCACAAATGATGCCTACCGTCTGTTTGGGCCAGTTATTGTGTTTCTCAAAAACAATGTTTGTGCCCTCCTTTTAAAGTCCAAAGAAGTCTTTTAGTTTTGCCAACATTCTATTTGTATTGTTCTTTTCTTTGGTGGTGAGAGTCATGAGTCATATTTAGTCATTTTTCAACAGTGGAACTTTGTAAAAGCAGGTTGCTGACGTTGGACTGTGATTACTTTGAACTCAGTGGTCAATTTGGGCATTTGAGTCTTCTGACAGGTGTTTCCATTTATGTTTTTGTTTTTAGTGTTTTAAAATCTATCAGTAAATTTCTGACCTGTTTCTAAAGCAGCAGATATGGAAGAAGGAGACTGGGATAGTGGAGAGTATGAAGACGTCGACAAATCAGATGAAATGGGAAGCTTCAATCGTGGCAGTAAGTACAACTAAACAGTTCATTTCAATAGATTTTAATTTATTTATCTTTGAAATTTTGAAACAAAGATGAATGGCTTATGAACGGCCATTAATATTCAATCGGTAGACATTTTGCTTCCTCTGAGTTCTGAGTTTTTAATGTAGGATTCAGATCCGACTCAGACGTGGAGAGGGAGAGAGATGTGGAGAGCAACAGGTCCTACAACTACGACGACGTGGATGAGGTGACCGAGGCTCAGCCTCTCACACCTCAGGGCTCCATGGTCCGAGCCGCTAAAGACCAAGACCTGCAAGACGGGGTTGATAAGCCAAGCGATGGAAAGTTTTCATCCGGTTTCAGTCGTCATTTCAATAAGCTGAATTCACCTGGCTGACTGCTAACTGTTTGTCTTTGAACAGACGGTGTGACCTACGAAGTGGAAGACTCGCAGGAAAACTACGACGACATCGATGCCAGCCCTGAGAACGCCAAAACCACGGCTGAAGTCCATGACGGGCCCAAGCCTGCGTCCGATGGCGATGAAGAGGGACCTAAAGACCAGTTACAGAAAAAGGAAGACATTTTTCAGGACGGGTGACCCTGAGCTGGGTGAAAATTCAAATCAAACATAATTCTGGTAAAAGACAAAATGAATGACCCCAAAAACCTGTCTTCAGTTTAACATGAAAACTAACAATAATGCAGAATGTTGAAAAGTAGAATGCTTTTCTGGGAAGAATTATAGACAAACTGAAACTTTTGTATCTTCAAATTATGTATATCATACCAGATGTTGCACAACTGATTAGTTTAATACCTTACAATAGAGCTTTGGAATCAAGTATTAGATCCAGGCTAAGATGTTTTTAAAGTCAGTATAAAGTATAAAGTCATACTATTACCATAATAAAGTCATGATAGTAGGAAAATGAATTAGTAATTTTATGAAAACTTATACACCAAAAATAATAACAAGTTAAAATGAAAAATGTTGCACATTTTGTGAAGTTATGCTTTGGCATCGGTTTTACAAATAAGGGAATATTTAATCTTTTAACACATCACTTTTAACGTGCAACATCATGCATTTTTAATGTTTGGTTGTAAACCAAACATTAAAAATGAGATAAACAGAAAATAATAATACAGTACGTAATACACAATAACAGTATATGTTTTAATTTTATTGTGCCTTCACATGAGTTACATCTATTATCCCACAACATATTTATCTTATCTTAATATTAATACATTCTTACTGTGCGATTTTTACTCAACTGCATAAACTTTCTGTAACAAATGCTACAATATTTCTAAACATTTCACTGAGAATATGCTACTGAAATATTAGATTCCTTATTATTTATTCTGGTTTTGACCACATTTGTGGCAGTGTGTCAGAGTTTTCTCTGCTTTATCATACTAGCTGTGAAGAGTGAGAGGTAGACTGAGAACTTGTTGGTGTTCATTGATAATCCTTCCCTGTTAGTTTGTTCCTGTTCTGGAGGTTCGATGCATTCAGTGAGATTAGACTGTTAAAATGAAACAGCTAGTCAGTTTAGCTAGTTCCTTCTCACTGTACGGGAATGTGCTACAATTAGCTAACTGCTAGGAGTGCCACTGTTAGTTAGTTAGTTAGTTAGTTAGTTAGTTAGTTAGTTAGTTAGTTAGTTAGTTAGTTAGTTAGTTAGTTAGTTAGTTACAGTTATATCTTTTACTTTAGTGAAGTTATTGGAGCAGGTCATATTTTGTTTAATTTCAACTGTAAATACATGAATGAAAAAAATCCAGCACATATATAAAATTCCTTTTATTTTTTTCTATTTTAAAGATTACTTAGATTTTCCAAGTTGTGTTTTAGACAAGCTTTTAATTTCAGCTGTAAAATGTTATGTTTGTTTTAAAAAAAAACTCATTGCAAACCTTTGCCTGTATTGTAGTCCTGCTATGTGTTTTTATGACTGCTTTAGGCTCACTCGTTGTATTATATTCCTCGTATACAATATATATCCACTTCACATATTTTATCTTTGTAGTAAGCAAGGCGTTTGACTGATAAACCGAAATAAAAGTCATATTTAGCACGTCTCAGCTCTTCATATGGACAGTTTTGTACTTACTCTGAGGTTTTCTGTGCTGTAATCTTCGGCACCAGGTGGAGCGCCTCAGATTCTGCAGCTTTCTTTGGAAGCAGCTTAGATGTTGAGTATCAAACTGTATGTTTAGTAGATCTTATATAGTTTGATACACAGCACAACAAGCTGTTTTATCCAACAGACATCTGGTTCATTTATTATTGTTTTAAGGTGAGTATAACTCAAACTAAAGCTGTTGTCCGTTTTTCACAAATCACAATACGATTTTGTTTTGTGTTGAACCTTAAAGGGGCAGTATTATGTAAAACCTACTTTTTTGAGCTGTACATCATGTTATAATGTTATGTTTGATTCTTTCATACGTATTTGAGAAATGGCAACTCTTCAGCTGAGCAAAGTGTCTGGTTGGACCGAGCGCTGCCTTCCGGATGCTGCTTCTCCTCAGAGCTGCAGTTTCCAAGCTTGTGAGTTTCCACCTCATACAGCCAGCAGACCCCCAGTCAGCTCCTTCAGACTAGCCAGCAGCAATTAGCCAACCCCTTGGTGGAGTCGAACTCTGCATTGAAGGTCGTGTGTCAAAAAGAGTAAGTGTCTGTTTTTACCCGGAGACACAGCTGATGGTGAGGACATCAGAGACTTGGAGCTCATCACCAAAAATAAATAATCAAGAGCAGGAAAACACCTGCTGTCAATTATATTTTTGCACAAAGTATAAAGTTGTACAAATGATACTCAAATAGCAAGGTGCACCACCTGAGAAAAACATGGCATTTTCTGGAAAAAAAAAACAACAACTATAAAACAAAACATGTTTTCATGTTTTTCACTCAATTATATATATTTTATCCATAGGTTTTATTCTCAGTTATAATCACATAAATTCTGATTGAATTTGGTGAAAGTTCTATTTTAGAAAACATTTAAATCCAACTTTTGGATGGTTAATGTAATATTTTATTAGCAGTTCAATCCATTTTTCCCCCAAATTGCCATTACAAGAACAGTACAAAAATGTATAATGGTTTCAGAACTTTACCCATGGTGAGCAGGCACAGTTCTTGTCTTCATTTGCATAACTCTTTGGTCAGATGCCTAAAATGTTCCTGGAAGTTACAAGTTAATATGATATTTTTTTCTTGGCAAATTAGCAAGTTTGTATTTTGCTTTGTAAATGTGAAAAAGAGCCAGACGTCAGCTTATGACACATGTTAAATATATAATAGTACAAATCCAACAGGCAAGGCAAGCACAAGCCAAAGCCAAATGTCTTTACAACCAAACATTCACTATGCTTAAAATACATTCACTTAAACCCCTTCTGTCATCTCTGCACATATACATTAAACTACATGGTGCTTATCTAGTATGAAACATCAGAGCTACAAGTGAGGACTTGAACTGATCTTGGTTTGGTGAGGTGAGGGAGGGGCGTCATGTGACGATGAGGCGCTGCGGTTATGATTTGTTTCCAGGAAATGTTACATATCTGCCACATCTGGAGGTTATCGTGATAAGCAGGAAAGCCCAAACTATAACATATTTGAAAAAAAAAACGTAAAATGCTTGAAAAATGCTAGAGGTAATTTTCCAGGTGAGGTAATAAGATTAAAGTATAAAAGTATATGTACTGCCTTCTTACACATTTTGTGTTTGTTTAACCCATGCCTGATGTGTGAAGGCCATCCCAGATCATTTGTGAGTCACCAGTCCAGAATGGCTTCACAGGTGGATTCATATTGACTGTGTGTGTGCATGGCAGGCCTGTATACCAGAGGTCAGAGGTCAGCTGAAACGACTCTGGAACATTAAATTTTTAAAAAGCATTTGAAGGTTCAGGCTCCTGGCCAAATTAGCTTCTACATACTCAGCTCTGATAATGACCTGTGGTGAAAACCGATGCATGAGCTCCATCAGTGGAGTGTCAGCTGCAACAGGCGTCAGTGATGGAGGTTAAGGGGCCATTTACAGTCTGGCTCCTGGGGTAATGACTCCAAATAAAAGTTACATAACATGATATGTGACCAGGTGTCACGATACAACCAGCATATGAGGGGCCCATTTCAGCAATAACCAGAGTTCTGTTGTTTTTTTTGGCAGATGCAGCTTTCATAAGCTGATCTGAAGATCAGTGTCTAATATTCATGCATATTTTTTCATGTATACACAAGTACATAACTGTGACAGTATATGTAGTTACATATACAAAACCATGGTTTAAATTAACCAGGGTTAATTTAAAAACGATTAATAGATTCTGAAGTTATGGTAAATCAAATAAGATTTGTTTGTGATTGGAAACGACACAAATTAAAATAAAATCTTCATCCTGATACAAGATTTCAGTCTGGACTCTGGCTGGCTCGTTCCAAAATGTAGTTAATATTTCAACTCCGAAGAAACATTTAAGTCAAATTAAAAGATTATTTTTCATTATTTTTCTTTCAGTAAATTGTCATTTCTATTTTTGTCTAATCTGCCTGAATAGATTTGAATTTAATAGCAGTATGAATACATTATTATTACTAATAAGAAAAAATAAAATTCATGTCAGAGAATCTTCTGTCAATTCTGTCACCATGTGTTTTTTTCCCCCCTGTTCACCTGGAATCACCACAGCCATTACATGTATCCACAAAGACAACAAAAGAAAGAAACATTATTTCAGTTCCTGGAGAGAAGTCAGCTGAAACCAAAGTTAGTAAATCTACAAAATTTGTGACTGGAAATTAGCTATATTCTCTCAACTCTTGTTAGTAACTTTCATATCCAATCATCCCTGGGTCAATATCAGAATGAAATATTATTTCTGCCTCACTAATGGTGACACCCGGGTCCCAAGCTCTGTGGGTGATCAGGAAAAATGGAAGTAAAGGTTCATGGTGAATGTTACATTTCACAGGTGAGAGTGTGTTAAAAAAAATCACAATTTACCATGGGTAATAAACCTGTTATAACGCCTGTCTAAAATTACATTCATTATTATTTTAAAAAGCTTATGTACATTACTATGCCTCAAACCAGTCCTTTATCTTAGCAACGTTTTAAATGTTTATATATATATATATATATATATATATATATATATCAATCCAGTGCAGCAAAAATATTCAGCTCTCATCTATTAATACACATATTCACAATTTTGATCTTTCCAGGGTTCGGTAACATTCACATAGTCATCATCATCATCATCATCATCTGTGCTTTCATCTTCTTCATATCTTTGTTCTGCTGCTTTGTGATCTTCTACACCAACAATGACTTGTCCTAAGTTAATGTCTGCTTCCTCATAATCATGATCATCATCACTTGTTGACTCTTTGTCCACCTCCAGTTTCTTTACTGAGCGTACTATATCTATATTTTCATAGTCGTCCTGATCATTCACATCGCCTTTTGTGTTTAACTGTTGGAAAGACACTGAAACAAAACAAAGGGAGGGGATATATGAATAAACACAAAGATAGATAGCAATATTCTTATTTTAATCCATTTTTTGATGAATACAGACTGTGGTTTTGGTCAGATGGTGTGGGCCGTTTAGAGCAAAGTTTCCTCCTGCAGCCCAGAAAGACAGCTAGAGACACCAGCAGCACCAGCAGCAGGAATCCACTGGAGACTGAGGAAACCAGCTGCCGTGAAGAGGCTAGAAGAGAAAACACTTGGTCAGTTTATTGCTAACCCTCATCATCTATCAGCCATCAGAGGAGATGTTGGTGTTTTATTCAGGTATTGGAGGAAGAAGCCCCTTATATTTGGGAGTGATTATGTACGCGGGGTTTTTGGGGAAATTGTATTCGCCCAGGGAAGTCTGGGCCTCCCTTCTGAAGCTGCTGCCCCCGCGACCCGACTCCGGATAAGCGGGAGAAAATGGATGGATGGATGGATGTATTCGCCCATTTTCCAAAAGAGCTATGGATTCAACATGTTGGGATAACAAAACCTTTTATGACCTGTGTGATACTGTGAGAGCTCTGGTGGAACCAGCTGCACATTGTCCATAAAACAACAAAAACTCTTTCCTTTGCAGTTTTGCTAAATATTGTGCATCTGTATCAGTATGGCTGATGAACCACGTCATACTAGCACAAAAAATGTTACCAAAAATTTTTAGTTTTTTTTCTAAAGTGGCGTTCAACAAATTTATTTTCATAATTTCAATTTATGTAACTTTATGGTTAATGAAAATACAGCTGGTGACAATGATGAAATTACAGGCAGGCAGAACTAGAGATTGCAGAGCTCAAGAGAGGACATGTAGTTCATGTGAGGAGACTAGATGGTAGTGTAAAAGATCTGAAAAAATAACAGGCTTTGAGACTCTTTTAATAAATAAAAGAATTTTTTGAATCAATCAATCAATCAATCAATCAATCAATCAATCAATCAATCAATCAATCAATCAATCAATCAATCAATCAATCAAATTTTATTTGTATAAGCACATTTGAGCAGCAAGGCATTTCAAAGTGCTTTACATAATTAAAAAAATAAAAACTGCATGTGACATTGAATAAATAGTAAGAAATAGAAAGAGATAAAAAAAGAAAAAAGATTTAAAAAAAATAAAAACATTAAAACAGCACCCCGTTTTAACTAGGGGGGACAACACCCGCACCCCCGTCCTTATCTGGGACTTTTGTCAAAATGCAATTTGACAAGGACTCCGCCCTCTGGGAGCTGTTTTACAGTGTTCTGGAAGTTTGTTCCAAATTTGTGGTACATAGAAGCTGAATGATGCTTCTCCTCGTTTGGTTCTGGTTCTGGAAATGCAGAGCAGAACCAGAAGATCTGAGGGGTCTAGAAGGTTGGTACAGCAATAATATATATTTAATGTATTGTGGTGTTAAGCTGTTTAGTGATTTATAAACTAACAGTATTTTAAAGTCTATTCTTTGAGCTACAGGGAGCCAGTGTAGAGACTTTAAAACTGGTGTTATGTCACTATCTCCTTGGTTTTAGTGGGAACGCGAGCAGCAGCTTCTGAATCAGCTGCAGCTGCTTGATTGATTTATTAGTCAGACCTGTGAAGACCCTGTTGCAGTAACCAATGCAACTAAAGATAAACGCATGGATGAGTTTCTCTAGATCATGCTGAGACATCAGTCCCTTAATCCTGGAGATGTTCTTCAGGTGATAGAAGGCCGACTTTGTAACTGTCTTTATGTGGCTCTGAAGGTTCAGGTCAGAGTCCATCACTACTCCCAGGTTTCAGACCTGATCGCTGGTGTTCAGTTGTAATAACTGAAGCTGTGCATTGACTCTGGTTTGCTCCTCTTTAGGTCCAAAGATAATAACTTCAGTTTTGTTTCTGTTTAGCTGGAGAAAGTTTTGGCACATCCACACATTGATCTGTTCTAAGCATCTATTCAGTGATTGGATGGGTTCAGAGTCACCTGGTGACATCGTGATGTAGAGCTGTGTATCATCGGCATAGTTATGGTAGCTAGTCCTGTTTCCTGTTATAACCTGAGCCAGTGGGAGCATAGAGACATTGAAAAGGAGGGGTCCTGGGATTGAATCTTGAGGTACCCCACATGTGACCTTTGACCTCTCTGATGAGAAGTTTTTGATTTAAACAAAAAAATCCCTGTTCTTTATGTAAGATTCAAACCAGTTGAGCACCAGACCGGAGAGTCCGACCCAAGTCTCCAGTCAATTCAGTAAAATGTCATGATCAACAGTGTCAAAAGCTGCACTGAGGTCCAACAGAACCAGCTCTGTGGTTCTCCCACAGTCTGTATTTATATGGATGTCATTGAACACTTTTAAAAGGGCCGTCTCTGTGCTGTGGTGAGCACGGAAACCAGACTGGAAGGAGTCAAAGAGATTTATTATTGTTAGGAAGTTATTTAATTGTTTAAAAACTGCTTTTTCAATTATTTTGCTGATGAATGGGAGGTTGGAAATTGGCTTGTAATTCTGCAGTAGTGATTTGTCTAGATTGTTCTTTTTTATCAGTGGTTTGATAACTGCTATTTTCAAAGCCTGGGGGAAAACGATGAGTTTACTATTTGGATCAGATCATTAGCAACAACAGGCCAAACTTTCTTAGAGAAATGTGTGGGTAGGACTTCCAGACAGCAGGAACTGGAGCATAAGTGACTTATAATTTCTTCTAGGATTTATAATTAAGTAGTTGAAATTGGGTCATTTTTCCTGCATTTGTTTTGTTTGGGCACAGCAGTGGTACTGACTTTGGAGTGGATATGCAGATTAATCCTCTGATCTTTTGAATTTTCTCTGAGAAGAAACTATAAAACTTGTTGCAGGCGCCATTAGATTGATGTTCAGGTGGTGATGTCAGGAGGATTTGTGAGACAGAAAATAAAACGCTGTTTTTATTTTCTGTCACCTTTAACTTTGTTTAATAATAATATTACCTTTCCCATGTTGTAGAAATATTATTTAACTCAAGTCTATCAGATGAAAATATTCTCTCAAATAGTTACTTACATTTGATGATGAGAGTAATGGGTTCTGCTTCATCAGAACTGAACCTCTGTGTAGTCATGGTAACCTCATACACACAGCTGTAGTTGCCCTGGCGATCAAACTCAGCAGCTGGGAAGTTAAAGGAGGCTGATTTGTTGACTGCTGGCCTGGTTTCTGTGAGGTTGGAGCCGGAGAAGATGAGAGAAAAATCTCCCTGAGGATATCTGGGGTTAATGGAGCAAGTGAAGGAGAAGCCGTAACCCTTGGTAACCTCTGCTCCTCCTGGACCCCAGACCAACCCTGCATTTGGGGAAGTCAGGGAAATGTTGGGCCTCTCCAGACTCACTGTGAACAAAAGACATGGACATAGAAATAGAAGAATATTATTCCATTCAAAAGCATGGCCATTTGAGAATGCGAATTATGGATTTTCTATGAATAATTGTTTAATCTTACCTCTAAGACGAGCAGAGTTACTGAGGAGGGAGGTGAATGTTTGACTTGACATCCTTGTATCAAACTGACACTTGAATTCTCCATCATGATCCAGGGTCACTTTAGGGATGTTGAAGGTAGCAGAGGAGGAATGTGATGACTGAGTCATTCTAAATGATCCTGAAGTCTGTTGGAGGATAAATGTTCCACTTAAAGGTGTAGCGACAATAGAACAAGTGATGTTGACTTGTTGACCCCAGGTGACCTCAGCAGAACGTATAGAGATGCTGGGCTTTGGAAGGTTCACTGAAAAACAGTAAGTTGAGAGAATAAAATGCCTGATGACATTTGCCACATGTCTTCCCCCTCCCTCTTAGCCCTCTTTCCTGTCAAACTACATTCAAATAAAGGCCACTAGAGCCAACAAAACCTTTAAAAAACTTTTTTGATCATATTTCACATTTTATCATATCATGCAGAACACAACGCTTGACTTGGTCTCGGACCCTAAATGTCTTGGTCTTGTCTCGGTCTCGATACACTCTCGTCTTGGTCTTGTTTTGGTCTCGGGTTAGGTGGTCTTGACCACAACACTGTTCTAAACTATGTGGAAGATTTTTGTATCAGTTACAACAAATAACATAAAATGTTTCGATTGTATTTTCGAAAAGGGGTTATGTTTTTATTTCTAATAATCTCAGACAAACAAACAGCAAAAAAACTGCTTTGTCTAACGTGATAA
>CAEGAF010013424.1:0-26558 GCA_903067075.1 Micropoecilia bifurca
TTAAATATTACTACCTGTAGCGGAGCAGCTGTTCAACAGCAGAACCAGCGTCTTACATCGCAGCTCCAAGACTTAAAATCATTTTACGGTTATTTGTTTAGCTTTCTGACCGTCATGCTGCGCTGCTCTACCTGCTGTCTGATCCTCCATGTCTTTTTACTGCAGTGAGCCTCGATGTAGCCAAACTCCATCATTGTTTCTATGTCTATTAGCTTCGTTGTGTTGATGCATTTTGACCTGCTTCTATTTTCCGCCGCAACACGCAAACCTCCTCATTCACTCAGTGCGTTATAGTTACACATCGCTTAGCATTTGTTGCTGCGCGTTTGCGCAGAGTGAAGGAAAGACGAGGCCAGCTGGACAGACAGGCTGAGAAATGAGATGCAGGTGATCAGTATCGGTAACAGAGCCAATGATCGCCGATCACAGATCATCACCGATTTCACGGAAATCGGCCGATTATGATCGGTGACCGATCGTTCGGCACACCTCTAATTTATGGCATAATTTTTCCAGAGATGCACAATATTTGAAAGAGTATTGATCCTGATACTGATGTTAGCAACAGTGCAATCACAAATAATTGCTAGGATGAGATATTTGCTCAAATTTCAAGTGCCATTTATTGCCAATAATGACTCTGTATTGGACGTAGTTTCACGGCTCTTGATGTCCAAACTTTATCTATTTTTGGTGAGGAGATGAGAACACTCACAAAGAGTTGGGAACATTTTGTTCATAAAAAGAACACAATTATGGGATAATTATTCATTAATATTATGGCTATGGCTTAATGTAGATGCTAAAACCGTGCTGAAACCCTAAATCTTGAACAGGCAGTACAGTTTTTCAATCCATAACCAAATGCACATGTTGCTGTTCTTTTCCTTATATGTACATCCTGCATTTTACTGAACTTTTATTGCATTTCTGGCTTAACATAACTTCCCTTACTTCTTTTCCTGTAGACCATAGAGTAGAAATGGAGTCTTACTACAGAGCCTCTTAATGATGTGGACAGAGTGTTCAAAAGAACTGAGTGTAGAAAAAAGCATCATCATTGCTGGCAGCAGTTACTTTGGTCGCTAACCACATGATTGAGCAAGAAACAACTGGCTAGTCCTGGAAAGCTGCAGAGTTGATTTCCGTTTGATATTGTTCTCAGATTCAAGTTTTGACTTTTAACACAGCATAATTCTCCAAATTGTTCATATGCATTTGCATCAAAACCACCGACTAAAAGACAATTTAAGTACCATCAGGGGTTCCTGAGCGGCAGCTCGAGAACTTTTGGAGATAGAAGTTTGAAGGACATTTATCTGTTTTACTTTCAAATCAGTGTGTTAACTATAAAGAAGAGCTTTGGTTGATTTGGGAAACAACTAGAAAGGTCAGTTTTATGCTGGTGCGAATACATTTGTACAGTAAACATTTGAGAGACCCATCATGGTCGTCACTTAATTATTGACACTTTTTCCTGAAAATCTTGATTCAATTTCTCAGAATATACAACTCTACTGTTTTCTCAGAAGGGATTTAAAGTGCTACTGGAAAATGACAGATCAGAGGTAACTATGGGAAAGTCACCAGATAGTTCTGCAAAAATCAGTTTCACTATAGCTTTGGTAACTTCATAGCTTAGTCAGGAACAAGAACCGAGGCGTACATGCTGGCCTAATCAAAAAAAAGCACACAAGGTTTCTCAACAAGAGGGAAGCATTCATGAGTTGGATTTTACAGTTTCAATGCCTTTGGGAGTTTTACTGAAGCTTCTTCAGATGAGCAGGTTTGAATTAAGAATGAAGTACTGCTGGAACATATCAGACAAGAACCAGTGTAAAGTGTCCTGCAAAAACGTCCAGACAACCATGTGCCCGTCACAGATGAGCTGAACAGCCTAACCACGTCTGTTTATATTCGACACAGACCGTACAGTATGTCTGGATTACCCTACTGTATCCATGTTTATACAGATACAGAGTCCAGGATGATGTGCATTCAGAAAAAGACTGAGAGTAGGAATGTGTAAGAACAGAAACGGAGGAAACCTTGGATTTACTCTACTCCTCCGTCAGAGAAGGTCACCTCAACCTGAGCCGGCCTCTTCATTCATGCCAACACCCGCAACACGTTGAACTACGGACACGCTTCGTCATAGCAACAAAACAAACACACTGCTCATAAAACTTTAGGGACGTTCAGCTTTCGGGTGAAACTTCAGGATGAACCTAAAATGCACTGCAAGGTGACCTTAATTTGACCTTCTCTGAACTACTGAATGAACACGTTCGGTGTTTCAGTTTTCCGACAAGGAGCTTAAAACTGAAAAACTCACAACAGGCTTTTGATCCACAAATCGACCGATAAACTTCTCGGTTCAATCAACTGGTATTGAACCGAGCCTTCCTCATCATGCTCACATTTTGATATCAGGAGACGAAGAAGACACCCAACATCTGATCAGCAGCACCTTGGCAAGGCGAAGCTTCAGACAGGAGGTTCCCAGATGAAGTGGCTCAAAGACAAGGTTGAAACAGAGAGACTGAAAGAGTCACCCGCCACTGCTGCTTAAGATAAGTAGAAATATGTAATGGTGCTTTCCTTCATTTTTATGATACATCTTTTTTTTTTTTTTTTTTTTTTACATTTTCAAGTTTCATTTACAAGTTTAATCCAAAAGCCAAATATGCCTAACTTTTTGAGAGTAGTGTGAGCAACATTATCACGACATTCATCTCCTTTAAGGACTTCAAATCTAAATTTTAATTCAAAGCGACCTTTAAGTAGAAGTGTCTGAATACAGTGTGCCGCAAAAATATTCACACCCTTTGAAGTTTTCTACATTTTTGTCAAGTTACAACCACAAACATGAATGTATTTACCATGATATATCAGCAGAACATATTTGTTCTATTGTTCTGCAAGATTTGTTCATCTTATCAAAATTCCTCAATTTCAGTCGGAAAAAGAAAGAAAGAAATTAGCCAGAACATCTTCCTCAACACGTTTACTGCGTGGTTGACGTAGTTTATGACAAACTATAAACAGAATTTCTTATAACTTTCTTCTTTACATCAAGGCCAGATTTGTGGATTGCAAGCTGTCCTCTTGAATCTCTGCAGCTCCTCCACAGATACAATGGGCCACATGGCTGCGTCTCTAAACAAAACCTTTGTGTGACCCATTTTTTTAGGTGGCAGATTTAACAATGCTCAAGTTTATAACCTAAATAGTGCTTTGAACTGCAGCATCATTTTCTCCATGATGCTGCAGTTCCCTCACATTTTCCCTTTCCAAAATGTGACTTCTGAAGTAAACTAATAAAAGGCTAAATTTAAAACAAAACACTTTACTTTTGTAATTTAAACAAGTTGAAAGACTAGGTATAATTCATGCCACTAATATAAGTTGATCTATCATATAAAGACAAATAAAACACGTTAGAAGTTGCAAAAAGAAATGGAAAACTGTAGAGAGTATAACTAGTTTTGCGTTTGACATTAGCTTAAAAAAAAAAAAAACTTCTTGGTATTTTTTTTATTTGTGTGTTGCTTCTTCCTCTGGAAAAATCAGAGAGTCATTTAGAACAGACTGATGGACTTTGCCATTTCACTTAACTTCCTATAACCAAAGAACAAAAACAAAGCCTCACGGATTGTATGTGCATTTCCTCATAAACTAACTATAAATCAGGTACAAAAAGCAGAAGCTTTGATCAGCTGTATTCTTATCTTCTCTGCATGTTTTGTAAGCTCACTAAAAGCTTTTAAAAAGCACATATGCAGCAACGACCTAATGACCTTAAAGGTCAGGCTGTTGTGGCAGCAAGTGGAAAAAGATCCAATGTTTTAATCAAACAGCACACTGGGAAATAAAAATTACTAGAGAGAAAAATAACCAAAGAGAATCAAAATATGAAGTTTTCCCTTGTGGGTTAAAGAAAGGGCAGCATTAATAACGGTACATACAAAAGATGCCATAGGAACCTCCACACAGAAAGGCAGGAAATGAGCTTCAAAGTGTTATGAGGCCTCTACTTGTTTCTGCAGAGCTGTGTGCTTGTCTGCCACACTGACAAGAACTGGTTATGCTTTGCCTTCTGGCGTCAGAGGAGTTAAATACAGGTTTGACAGCACTCTGAGCAGACTGCTACAGTTTCAGTGCAGGCGCACTTGGCGAGCAACAAAGCACTTGAAAAAGAGGACAAATATAACGATGCTTTCTTTTTATATCTGAACTCATTACTTCCTCTTGGTTTATTTTGCATTTGTGCAAGGCCGTATATTTTCACCACTAAGGGGTTTTTGATCAGAGGGTGTGGCATGGTGCAACTAACACAAGTGTGTGTGTGTGTGTGTGTGTGTGTGTGTGTGTGTGTGTGTGTGTGTGTGTGTGTGTGTGTGTGTGTGTGTGTGAGAGAAGCAGACCTCTGCTTATCCTCTGTTTTTCTCCAGACAGGATTCCAGGAGTATCAATGATGCTGATACTTTCCAGGACGGGATTGGGCATCTGGGCACACATGAATCTAGACAAAGAAAGGAGGGAAGGACAGAAATTAGAGCGAGACAAAAAAGAAAGCAGAGAGAGGGATAGGGGCGCTAGGAGAGGAGAAAACCAGTTGAGTGAGGTTGTTCCAACACAAACTTGGCTTTTATGAGCAAACTGAAGCTATTCACTTCTTTGTCTCTAAAAGGTCATTATTTAGCCCTTATTTAGCATTACAAAACAAAATTGTTCTTATTTAATCTTTGGCAAAATGGTTTGCAACGTTATGACGTTATTTCATCAACGTCATAAGTATTAAGTTATATTTTGCGATTTATTATTTGATGTTTAAAACTTAAAGTTCTTTTTGAAAGTAGGAGAAATCTTAACTTTTCTAATCGCTGTCATATTTTATGAAGCATAAAATTGCTGAACAAAATGAAAAAACATCACACCCCAAAGCTGCAACCACAAAAATGTTACATTACTGATTATATTGCAATTTTTCAACATTCATCTATGCTTGAATTACAGTTTTGGGTGAATTTGAAAACAATTCATCCAAATTGTCTGGAAACATCCATAATCATCCAACCTGAACAGACTTTTCCAGACTGTGTGGGAACACAAACACGTATTTAGAGGTATAAACGGTCGTAAAGAAGCAGGTAGTGTTTGTATACTCTACAGTGAAGACTCTGTGCAGATCTAATACACAAACATTAATCAAGCTTGACCAGTTAATTGAGCTCACGTTGAAACTTTAACTGTCGTTTGTGTATTTTTACAACAACAAAAGTGAGACAACATGTCTACCGATTTTCCAACAGCATAAAAGACGATGATGTAAAGACGATGAATATGGAAATTATTGGAACAACAAACAATAAATCTTAAAATTGTAGGCCTGACTCCTTCCCAGATCAACATGATTTACAACAGCGAAGCGCCTCAGGATGTTCACAGGCCTTTAAACCTTAAAGGGGGAGTCGCACACGCCAACAGAAATCTGAAGAGCAGAAGCACACATGCCACAAAGCGTGGGAGAAGATGACCTGTTTAATACCAAAACACACAGACCCACTCAGGACAAAGAGTTAGATTGTTAGGACACCCCATAGCTCAGAGTATTATGTCTCACTCTGCTGCCCCTTCAGCCAAACAGAACCGATACTCGCAGCATGAGCTCAGAGGGAACGGGTCATAAGACTGGGAAAACCATGCTTTCACATTCCTGCTCCGACCGCACAAACACTACTAACCCTAACAGAGGTCCTGCACCACATTCAAGATGGAAATGGAAAAATTGACCAAGATCCAGGCAAAAAAAAAAAAAAAAGGTAGGAAAATGACTCCTTCCATTGAGAGCTGAACAGAGGTGTCACCTTACAGTGACACTGGTAGGAAAAGATAGCAGCAGTTCTGTTTTTTCCTCTCCTTCTCCCTCGGATCTTTTATCAAATGTCATTCAGTTGGAACATTTTTTAAGTTTTCCATCGACCTGTCTCTGCTGTGCTTTGCGGGACAAAATGCTCGGATCAAGTTAAGCTGCAATTCCCAGAAACACTGAAACAATGTGCAGATCCAGAGACAGGACTCATCTACTATGATAATTTATCATAAAAGCTGGAGAACAACTGTCACCGTTGGGACAGTTCAGGATGAGGACAAAGGAAAACATTTAACATCATATCTGGAATTTTCTCCTCCAGTCATGACACACGCCTCCTGACCTTCAGCCTTCTTTCTCATCGTAACCTCAGCTTCCTATATTGCAGAGGAAACTATCACTCGCACTGGAAACGTGACCAATCGCAATTTTCCACATTTGTTCCTTCAAAAAAGGAAAAAAAACTGAATCATGACTTTTTTTTGTTTTGCTTCCAGTTGTCTATAAAAACATCCAGGTACCCTTAGTGTGTATTATTGAAGCACACCGTGAGGCTTCGCAAGGCTCCGGCCCGGACTCGGTAAAGAGCAAAGTCAGCGCCCTGGAACAACAGGACGGGATGGAGCCGGACAGTGTGGGCCAGAGCGGAACCTAAGCTTTGCTGACTCCAGTTTTACTGACTAACGGCTTACAGAAAACACAGAAATACACTGGGGCCCACAGACTGCAGCGGCACAAAAAGTACATCATCATAACCAAAAAGCATACGCCTTCTTGTCAGGAGTTTTATTAGTACAATTGAGTTAATTCTGAGGACACTTGGTTGGGAAAAAAAAAGCTAATCAGAAACAACATGAGGTTTCCTCAAAAGCAGGCGCTGAAGGTGTGAGAACCTCAAGACTGATTTCTGTTTATGCTCTTCATAAATAACTGCTTACATTGAAGGTAGGACCCACCTGAGCCTGGTAGTTAAAGGCTAATCTACAGACTGAATAACTATGGTTAAAAGCTGCACAGAAGGGCTGACATCACAATCTCATCAACTCAGCCAATTAAGAGTCTGATCCTTGATTTTCTATTGTCACCTTTTAGAAAAGCCAACACTACAGCAGCTGATGCAACATAATTAAGTGAAAATTTCAGGTGAAATGTGCTACTACGTGTCCAGACCAGCTGAAACACTAAATGTAGATTACAGTTACTAAGGTGTACAATATTAAACCCCATGAACCCAACAACACTACAAAATGAAGCCTCTAATCAGAAAGTATGTGTTTGTGTTTCAGAGTTTATGTTCTAGCCGCAGTGTGCTTTTGATTCATCTTGATAAGATTGCTGTGGACGTAAAAATAGTCACCATATGGAAACTATGATGCATTCTGGCCTTAAAACTAATATTTTCATATTTTAGTGACAACAGAATCATTTCCAATCAAAGGTTATTGAAGAAAAAACTGTTTCCAATATTTAAATGGAACAAGTTCTGGGTGGTTCCAAGGGCACTGATTGGTCTCGAGGATTAAGAAAGTAACTTTTATATAAATGTGTTTACGTAAATGTTAAAACTGCCACTCTGTTTTGGCAGTTTTTTATGAGAAATAATCTGTGAAAGAAAATAAGAAACAAATAACATTTTAATTAAATAGAGCTCCTCCACCTCCCTCCTGTGGTTCTACAGAAACATGCATCACTCAATAAGAAAACCAATCAGGGGCAGAAGGAGGGTCTTGGTGCCGTCAATCACATTCATGTACAGGCTGCTCAAGGTTGTCGGTCTACTGCAGCTGTCCCAGGAATGATAACTAGTTTTAGCATTCATGACAGGCTCAGTTGTGGGGGAGGAGCTGTAGCGTAGCAGAGTGTAAGGATGAGGTGTGATTGACAACCCCCAGGCCCTCCTCCAGTTGTTTCTAACCAAGCAGAGCATTTCTGAAAATAGCAGGGAGAAAATAATAGAGGAGCTCAAATTTCCTTCACAGCTCATCTGTTTCATATTATAGCTGGACAGTGACTGTTTTAACAAATATGCAATAAATATTTTTCATGAGTTACCTACTGCAGCTTTAAAACATAAACCGGCTTTATGAGGCTTATAAACATAAATAAATCACAAACTGCAGTTATCCTGCTTCATAGTTGAAGAGTCGGGTGAATTCCTGTTCTGAATCAGAAGTATCTGGTCCAATTAATCAAAAATAGACCTACAACTCTATAATGACAGAGTTTTTAATAAATATTTTATTCATCTTAAGCACAGCTTCAAATATTCCCCTATGAGCCTGAGAGAGATGCAGACTGAATTCAATAAAACTACATAATGTGAAAGTACTTGACCCAACAACTTGACAAATGATGTGACAACAAACAATAAGCCATTGTTTAAATTAAGTCTTATCCGCTTTCCTTTTTAGTCTTTAATGAAGTTTGAGTGATAAATAATGTCTGACAAAAACCAACACTTCCTACTCTTTTAAAGCAATAGGTGAATTACAACTATTACACTTTCTCCATTATGAATGATGGTTACTTGGCAGACATTAGCTCCCATTGAAGATAAGACCAACACTCCACATAATTCCAGGAAGGAATGTCAAAGGATATAGATAATAGGAAAGAGGCCCAACTGAGCAAGTCCCAACTTGAGTGTTTATCTTACTACAACTCATGGCAACATAACAAACAATCTGATGTCGACAGCAAATTAAGATTACAATAACTAAACAAAACCAGACTGCACAGTGTTCTGGCTATCTATTTACCTGGATGTTTGTCTGTAGTTGACATTATCTGGAAGATGGAAAGGGAGATTCCCACATGCTCAACAAGGAAGTGACATCATGTTATAGGATGTCTGAGCTCATAAGACATTCAGACATTGTATAACAAGATCAGGTGTTTTAGCTTTAAGCAAGCAGTCATACCTTTGCTCTCCGAGCCCGACTGGGAGGAGCTCATTTGATACAGCTAGCGGAAAATTGGGGGAAGTTTCAAGTGTCCCTGGATTTCACTTCAACTTAGGTCATATCACTGTTTTTATTTAATACCATTCCTAATATGCAATATTCATTTGTGTCAGTAAGTTCAAAAAGAAACCTGACCTGGGAAATACCTCTGACTCATCTGAACTTTAGGAAAGACTTAAGTCATTCATAAGACGGGAAAATCCATTCCAACAATCCTATGGGAAGCCCTCTGGAATGTCCCAAGCAATCTGGATAATCACTCTCACAGAACGTCTTACCATGAGCCAAATTAATTAACAAAAATGAAACATCTGTAAGCTGTACAGTCACACCACTGCACTGTAGAGAGTAAAACAATTAACCCTCTGTGACTTTATAGCACACAAACAGCAAGTTTATAAGAGGTTGGTTTCATCTCCTGTTTTACTTTGAAAAACAAATGAACAGCAATTTCTAGGAAGCATTTATTCAGATGTTTGTAAAACATGGGATACCTCACAAGGGTTTGAGAGAAAATTAAGACGGCTTAGAAGTTTATAACACAGTGAAACTTTCTCAAAGTTTGGGATGAATTAGGTTCAGGAATCCCACTACATTTTGAATTAATATTAAAACCAGATATGATCTTTAAAGCCAGTTATCAGAGCAAATTAACCTTAAGGGGAAAACTGTGAACCTATTCTTATAGATCTTAGATATTTGGCCAAACAATTTACTTTCTTGGCAAACAACTGAATCAAAGACATCTACACAACCTTGCATTGAAACACAGCTGAGCATAGTTATAGGAGCTGGCGGGTGTTTAAATACTTATACAGCAGGAGGGACGTGAAACTTATGGCCCTGGCTTATAAGGACACAACAAGGTCAGCATGCTGCCAAACCGCACAACTCACATTTATTTAGCTTCTAGAAAACATGCTTTTTCTTCAGGATCTAATCTGTCGAAAAGAATTTTGAAAAGTACTTTTATATACTTAAAAAGTATAATGTGATGTGGATTTGCACCAAAGTGAAAGGAAAAGAGCTTCCTTTAATTTGATTAAACTATTGGAAAGCTCCTTTTCTCTCTGCTATAAGCACACACACACACACACACACACACACACACACACACACACACACACACACACACACACACACACACACACAGGTGGCTCTTTCACCTGTCTACTGACACCAAACATGTACATTCCTTGAGGATGATGAAAGGAGGAAACCTCAGGGCCCTTCGGTGAAGATTGCTCAACAACACAATGTGAATTTGCCCAAGAAAAAAAAAGGTGTGGTGCATGTTAGGACTTGTACGAGGGGGGGGTTAAATCACATATGATATCTTTACGAGACTTTTCCTCCCTACACTAATTACTGAAAACACTCACCTTCGAAGAATAACCCTAAAAACTCAGGTATCACCATTTAAACATACAAGTTTATTTCCTAGTGAGCACTTTAAAGTTCACAGGGGTTAATACCTGTTGAGAAAGGCGTTTCCAAAAGCGTTGAGTTTGCGGAAGGGCTTCTTGGGGTCCACCACCAGGGCATTACCCGGGATCACCCCGTCCTGCTCGCCGTGCATCACCGCGATGAAGGAGTCCGTGGTGGGCTCGGGGCCAATGCGCATACCGGGGAAGTCCTGCTCCATGAGGTGCCGGATGAAGGTGGTCTTACCGGTGGAGTACTGCCCAACCAGCAGCACCATTGGCTTGTTGTCGAAGTCGGCATCTTCTAGCGCCGGGGAGTGGAAGTCGTGGAATCGATACGTGTCCTCCAGCGGGAACAGCTTGGTTCGGTAAAGCTTCCGCAGCCCCTCCGACACGTTCTGGAACAGCTCCGGGTCCTTCTTCGAGGTCTTCCTGAACATGGCTGCTGTTTTATTTTACCCTTCAAGTAGGCACAGCTGTGTCGGTCTCCCCTTGAATGGTTGTCTAGCTAAGCTGTGAGATGTCTCTCACGCCGACGGGAGATTAGCTTGTCTGTGAGCTGGAGAGTGAAACGAGGACTGGGGCGAGGTCTTGCAAGTTTAGTCCCCACCCTCCTCTTCGTTAGCTTTACCAGTGGCCACGCACGAAGGGAGCCTTACTCATTAATGGGAGGGCTCCGTTCAGCTGGCTTTAACTTAATTCAACACGGCCACCGGTGACCCACTTTGAGTACCAGGCTCCCGGCAAGACAGCTTCCGTCAAATGCACCGAGGCTGTGAATGGGAAAGCCGTTAAAAAACCTTTTTTTTCAAAGTAGCTTCTCTCTTAGCACCCGGCTGTCAGTTAAGAAACCACCATCACCGGAAGTGTTACTTCACAATAAAAGTCTCAACGAACGAAAGCAGTAAATCCCGTATACGTCATCGGAATATTTCAAGTACACCTCGGTATGGCAGGCTGAGGTGATATATAATTAAAACAACAAGCTTTTCCTTAATAACTTTAGGACGAGCGTTACATCATCAGATAAAAAAAACAAATACAGTGAATTGATATATAAATGACTGATTGAGGAAGGAAAAATATATTCCTACCTGACGTAATTTGTGATAATTACACCAATAAAGTAAATTCGTCATGTAAATTCGTCATTACTGTTTTAGGTCGTTAAAATATTAACTAAAGTGATGCCCATGTGTTGATTAAACATAGACTTCTGCCTTAAATTGTCTGTTAGTGAGAAATAACGTTATATGATGTATTATATGATAAAACATTTGCCATATAGCACAATATGTTTTATAGTTTCAAGCACAAGCTAGTTGTTTCTGATTTTAAACCCTTTTTAAGTTAATTATCAAAATTTGATTTATATATTGATATATTATTTATTTATCTATTTATATGAAAAAGATTTTAGTGTGTATTTGTTTTGGGGGGAAAGAGAAAGATTGACAAACATTTTGTAATTTTGAAATGTGACTGTTATGACTGACATTGTGTCTGCAATAAAAATATTTCAAACAAATATTTATGCATGTTATTTTCTACAAACATACATTCAATAAAATGTTTCTAATAATGAAGTATTGAAGTTAATGAAGTTCCTAATAATGCACAGTGGCGCAGTTGGTAGAGCTGTTGCCTTGCAACAAGAAGGTTCTGGGTTTGATTCCCGGCCAAGGCCTTTCTGCATGGAGTTTGCATGTTCTCCCTGTGCATGCGTGGGTTTTCTCCGGGTACTTGTTTACATATCTCAGATAGTTTTTGCTTTCCTGTCATCACTTTGTTTCCCAGCAAGTGTCTTGATTAGTGTCTGATCATGAAGCATCTTTTCAGCATGTTGCAAATTTTGGTTGTGTTTTGTCCCTTTCAGTGTCACAGTTAGGATGACTGTGTTGCCTTTTGTGTTACATGTTCTTACTTCACGATCATTTATGAGCTGGGAATCATGTTTCTAGAATCGGGATTAGGACATCTGTTCAGTAATATACACACTGGTCTCATTATACTTCACTTAGTCACGTGTACTTTTGCTTTTACTTTCAAGAGGCTTCTTTGAATTACTCACTGATTCTATAAAGCCACAGTTTAATTTCACTTTTGGTTTTATTTTTATTTCGGTCGTAACTAAATCCTCTTGTCCACCTGCTACTGACATTCTAACTTTGGGGATTTTGCACTTATGAAAAACATTTAAACATTTATTCCAGGAAAATGTTTTCTGTTTACAGGAACTCACACACAGCATCCAGCTGCATCCCATTAAGTCAGACCATTGAAAAGTTTACTTATTTCAGTCTTTACCCTTTCTGTGGTTTTTTTTTATGTTATGTTTTGTTATTTTTATCACTTAAATACTTCAAATCATCAAATGGGTAAATATAAAAGATAGTTTCAATTGATTATGTAATTTTTGTACTTGGGTAAAAGAAAAACCTTTCCAAACAAATGTGACATTATATAAAAAGTTATCACCCCATAAATCTTACAACTGGTTGTGCCGCCTTTGGCAAGATGAACGACTATCTGACATTTGAGGTTGGACTTTGACTAGGCCATTCCATATGCTTCATTTTGTTTGTTGTGAGCCAATCAGTGTTGATCTTGATGGTGTGCTTTGAATTATTGTCCTGCTTTCTAGCCCAGCTGAACTCAAGCTCAATGTCAAAAACAGAAGGTTGAACGTTTTTTGGTAGAGAGCAGAATTTATGATTTAATTAGTTGAGGCTAGTTATCCAAGTCTTAATACAAGAAAGCGCCTCAAATCAAACCCTAAACAGTCTTGGAGAACATTAAAAAAAAATTCTGCAAATGTGAGACAAGCCTTTGTGTTCTTTCAGTCAGGAGTGGCTTCTCACATGGATGTCATTTTTTGTTTTATCTCTCTCTTACCGTTGAATCAAAAGCACCAACTTTGGGAGAAGTCAGTGACGTCTGCAGTGTTTCAGTTCTTATATTTGGTTCTTTTGTGACATCCTGGATAAGTCTTTGATGTTACTGAAGTAATTCTGGCAGGTCTGACTCTACAGAGAAAGAACTCCTGAGTTTGGGTCTCTGGAGTACTAAATCCATAAAAAACTATTTGTCATCCTTTCCAGACCAACAGATGTCAAAGATTTTACTTCTTATCCATTTTTGAGATCTTTTACCTTATTTCTTTACAAATTGGCTCAGGCCTGGCTGTGATCAGGGCTGAAGGGCATGACAGATACAAATAGTTATTTTTAGTTAATTCATGATTTAACAAGATGGGGTACCAGGTTAACTTGAACAGGGCTTTTTGTATTTGCTTGGGTTATTATTGTCTGATATAAAAATGTATTTGATAATCTGAAATATTTATGTGCAAAAAAGAAAATAAAAAGCAGAAACAGAAGAAACTTGTATTGGGGCAGCTAGATTTTCACAACACTGCAGACTGCTAATTCACTGAGGGATTCATTTCTAAATGAAAAATTTAAATTAGGATTCTGAATTAATTACATATAACAGACATTTTTCCATCCATCCTCTTTACACCCTTGTCCCTTGGTGGGTCAGGAGGGGTGATGGTGCTGATCTTCAGCTAACATTCCAGGCAAGAGGCAGGATACACCCTGGACAGGTCACCAGTCTGTCACAGGGCAACACAGAGGCAGACAGGACAACCATACACACAAACTCAGACCTAGGGACAATTTAGAGAAACCAATTAACCTGACAGTCATGTTTTTGGACTGTGGGAGGAAACTGGAGTACCTGGAGAGAACCCATGTATGCACAGGGAGAACATGGACGGGAATCGAACCTAGAACATTCTTGCTGCAAGGCAACAGCTTTACCACCTGCACCACTGTGCAACCCGTAACAGACATTTTTCACTTATTAAATTAAATTACTGAAATAATTGGGGCTTTTAAAATCATTTTAAAATGTAGTGACCTGTGAAAGTTGAGACATATTATGTTAAATCATTGTATAGATATTTTTATGACAGTGATAAGCAGCATGACCGTTATCTCAGGCTGTGTTAGATCAGCTTAATCTGTATGGTGAGAGAGAATAAAACACAGTGACACCTTTACTGGATTTACACAATACATTTTATTCGATAGCAACCATCAACCTTTTAATTAAAACAAACTGTAGAAGGAGCTGTGTGGCATTTTGATGAGGAGAGGTGTCTCTCCACAGATAACAGCAGCTCCACTGGATGCCACAGTTTTCCAAATGGAGATGCTGTTACAGCTGGTGAGACCCGCAGAAACAACACAGCTGATGGACCCGAGCAAAAGGTTTCCCCCCAGATCCGGCTCTCCAGTCTTCAGCTGAGAACCGAGTCAAAGCAGGAACCTCCGTTTTACCTCCATGAGGATTAGATGGTCTTTAAATATTAACCCAGATATAATCTCTGGCATTGTTATTGTCTCATGAAGTCTGCCTGGCAAAGTCTGTGTAAAGTGGAGTAATAAAATGCTGCCCTCTTTTGTTGAACTCAGTGATCACATGAAGTCACACCATTTTACTGGCCGTCCTAAAGTTGAGTCTCCGTGGGATAGCAGCCACATCTGATGAATTATCACTGAAATATCATAAAGCTAATCTTGGTTTTTACAGCATCTGAGATTACATTCCACCCTTTGACTTCAATAAAATCACGGTCATTCACTCAATAAACGTCAACAAGATGAGCGCAAGATGCTTTGTGGCAAAAAAAACAAACAAACTTGAATTTGAACTCCTTTTTTTTTAAAGTCTTACATTTCGGCTTTAAAATAGATAAATGACTATTCCTTTTGGGAAGCTTCATCTTTTTTTGTGCAAAATCTGACTCAACTTATCCTTGGTGAACTTTGACCTTTAACCTGTCCTCCGTAAAAGAAATAAAAGCAGAGCCATAAAGTAATTCAAAGATAGGCTAAAAAGACCTTCACCCCTATTACTGCCTTCAACTTTGCCTGTCTCTATTCAGAGACTTGCTAGCACAGGTAAATTATTATGATCCAAAAGAAATAAACTGGCACATTTTCAATGATAGTTCAACAAGAAACAACAGAAAAAATGTTTACATTATACTTTTACAGAATGTCATCTTCAAAAGAAATATGATGGTATCAGTCCATTAAGATCTGTGCAAACAGCCATGCATTAACTTGTTTCCAAAAGAAGCAAACATGGAAATGTTTGAACCTGATCAACTTTTATTCAATTTTAACATTTTGTTTTTAAAAAATCCTTTTTGCTCCTGCTTGTGAAATTTAAGCTCTCTCTTTGAGATTGTATATAGATTTTTTTTACTGTCAAAATAGCATAAATGTACCATAGCAAACCAAAACAACAATATTTTATTAACAGAAAACCAAACCAGGTCATAGGTCAAAGGTTTTCTGAAAAACAGGTTTAAAACCTGATTGACAAATAACTTTTTTTTTCTTTATTACACATCACTTTGATAAACAAATGCAAATGAAAAAAGCTCATACTTACCAAATTAACCCTGCAAGTAAAGACAAAATGGAGGAAAAGAGACACAAACAATTACAATTGAAAGTGGGAAAGAAAATCAGTGAATGGCTGAGAGGAAAGTCTGAGCAATGGATGAACTCGTGACTGAAAGCTGCTTAAGACTGCGTGGGGTAGAGAAAAATTAATCATTACACTTACTGTAAATATGTAACAGACCCAACCTGCACATAATAGTCAGAAGATTATATAGCTTGAAGAGAGATGAAAATACCATCCATGATAGGATCAAATCATTCAGGCCAACAGGAAGCTCATCAGATTTAGAAACCAAAGGAACCAATAAAAATGTGTTTAAAAATAAATATTTAATATTCTACAGGGTCATAGATCAATTTTACTTCTTATTCTGGTTTAATGGTTTTGAGCAACTTTTATCAGAGAGATTTAAACATGCACATCCTTGGTGTTTGATGTTTCCCAGCAATATTTTTATTTTATAAAATCCAAAAAGTGAAGAATTTGTAAATATGAAGTGTCTAAAAGTCATAATTTTGGCTCCAAATGCAGTGTTGCAGAGCTGCACATAGAAATAACTTCACATTCAGTTAGGCATCTGTAGAAATACCTGAATTTAAGATAAAACTTTTGATATGAATGATGTCAATGATTACGTCAGCGAACTCCACTTTTAAATGACTGTCTTTATTTTATTTTATTTTTTGTATTGTTTTTGATTGTTGATTTTATCTGTTTTTAGTTTTAGCTGCACCATGTAGCATTTTGAGATTTTTACTTATGAAAAATGCATTATCAATTAAATTGACTATTATTTTTATTATCATTGTATGATTATTTAATGATATAATGTAAAATTATTTTAAGAAATTAAAAAGACCAAAAGGCATTCAAATTCCTTGTTCTAACCATTTACATGTCAGAATTTTGATACTAATCTAATAATTCTGAGCTTAATCTAAAAGAAATGTTGAACTAATTTCGCGTGGTCCTTTTTGACCCACATGACTTTCCGTACTGATGAACTGTTGTAGCAGGTTGATGTGTAAGTAGCTAACAAACGCTCCTTCATCAATCTGTATTGTTCTTCTGATATTAAGGCACTTAAAAACAACATGACCACTATGACTATCTTCATTAAATATAACAAAGCGATTTTTAGCGAGAACGATTTACAGCAAGGTTATTTTAATCATTTTAGTCAGTAAAACTAGCCTCGTTAGCAGCATTAATGTTAACGCTAGCTCTTAGCATTACTTCAGCTGTGACTGGAAATAACAAGCTGCTATTCAGGGAGAGACTAATTTGTGTTCTTCTCGTTTTTTTATTCCGAAAGTATTGCGAATGTGTTTACTTTCGATGACAAAATCTAAAGGGAGTTATTTGATCTCCCTTCTTTCTGTCGATGATTCATGAAAGCTGGTAACTTGCTTGTTTCAGGTCAAAATGGCAGAGCTAACAACACTGGAGAGCCTTCTGGAGATGGGCTTTGGCAGAAACAGAGCGTGAGTTACCAGCCTCACACCAGATCTGACTGATTAGTGAGCTAAACGCTAATGCTGGGTAACCTGTCCTTTCTGTCGCTTCCTCAGGGAGAAAGCTGTGGCCAATACAGGAAACCAGGGGATAGAGCAAGCAATGGACTGGTGAGACATTTACAGTCATGGTCAAAAGTGTCGTCTTCTCAATGTATTTCTCTTGTTTTTGCTATTTTTTTCACTCTTAAATATTTCAAAATGTTCAAACTAATTTTATTATGAAACATTGATAACCTCATTAAGCATTTAAATAATTTAAAAAGCGGTTTTTATTTGAATGTGTCTTTGATTAACCAAAAGAAGCTACTCAAGCCAACTCAGCCTTGGATATGTTGCATAATAAATTAACTATGATTAAAGAAAGGAATGTTAAAAACTTTTTTCTTTTTTAAAACCATTATTAAGCAAATATAAATTACTTACGTAATTTTTATCTGACCGAAAATATTTTTATGGAATATTTAAACATCTGCTTTCAACTGTATAGCAATTGATATTTTAGGTTGTCTACATGCAAACAGAAATGATTAAAATTACAATGATGCCCGTATGGTTTTGTCATTTCAGAGCACAGACCTTTTATGCTGACCTTTTGTTTTGGATGCGTCTCTTTCAGGTTAATGGAACATGAGAACGACCCGGACATCGATGAGCCTTATGTTCCTCCAGCGGGGAACGTTTTAGGAGGAGAGGCAGATGAGACGACAGCAGGGGATTCAGGTGAAGGTCGGTGCATGTTTTTGTTTTTCTGAGGAGAAAAAAAATATTTAATACCATTTTACTTCATATAGATTTGTCTCCGTAAATAATTTCTTTAAAGATGTTCTACTAATCCCGTCGTGTTTTAGTGCCAGGAATCGCAGAGGAAGACGAACTATACAGCGACAACCCAGAGGCTTCGAAACAACCAATGACCGAGGAGGAGAAACGTGAACAGGTCAAAAGGTCAGAGCTGATGCTGATCGGTTTTAAGCAGCGTTAACGTCATGTGTTTTTATTTGCCAGCTGGCTTGTCTCTGCCTTTCAGACTAGAGGAGCTGATGCGAGTGAAGCAGGCGGAGAGGAGGGAGCGCGAGCGAGCCGAGGAGGTGGAGCGGGAAAAGCAGCGGAGGAGGCAGGGCCAGGAGCTGCAGCAGATCCGGCAGAAGATTCAAGACGACGAGATGAAGAAACTCGCAGATCAGAGGAGGAGAGAGAAGATGGAGGACAAGATGGCTAGGTCAGCTTCTCAAAGGATTCACAATTAATGTTTAAAGCCACAAAAGTAAAGATTTGATAACAATTTATAAAATCCTGAAGCAAAATGCTGCAGGTGCTACAATTTATGTGCAAGATTTGAGTGTAACCTTGCAGGATGCTTACGCGTAATGATGCAGTTATTTTTTTATGATGGTTTAGTTTGTGGAAAAACTTTGTTGTGAGGACATTTTAATTAAGATCACAATGGTTTTACTCCTTGTTACTGTTTCTAACTCTGGTGCCTTTTTTCTTGTCCTTGTCAGGCAAAGGGTTAAAGACAAAATCGCACGAGACCGAGAGGAGCGAGCACAGAAGGTAACTGAGACATACTAACTTTCCTTTTCATTTTTGACTCTAATTTTGACTGTTTTGTCTTTTTGAACTCCTCTGGTTTAGTTTGGAGGTGGTGCACCTCCGAGCACGGTGACATCCACCCAGCCCACCCCGCCCAGTCCGTCGTCACCCACCGGTCAGGGGCCACCGCCCTCAAAGAAGGAGTATGATGAGTCCAGGATACAGGTACATATTACATCACATATATTATTTAAGGCTTTTTGGACCTTTCTACCCTCCATCTTGCCATTTCTTCCTGGTCTCCTCCATTCTTTTTCTCCTTCTTGGTATTCCTTCTTTGCTGGAACCCTGTAAATAAACTTTATTTACAGGAACCCTGTAAATAAAGCTTCACTTTACTCTGTATTGCTGTTGTTACAGTTATTTTACGCTTCCTTTCACCGGATCTTTCGCAGGTTCGTCTGCTGGACGGCTCCACCATCAACACGGTGTTCAAGGCCCAGGAGCCGCTGGCGGCGGTGCGCGTCTACGTGCAGATGAACAGCAATACACCCGAGGGTCAGGACTTCACGTTGCTGTCGCCATACCCTCGCCACGTTTACACTGAACTGGACATGGAGAAGCCTCTTAAAGAGCTGGGTGAGCCTTCAGGAAACGAGTTTTAAATGCTGTCAGATATCTAAAATGGCGTCACGTCTGTGAGTTTTTTTAAAACGTGCAGCTCGCGTTGGGCTGAAACCGGCTTTTCTTTGCGCTCTGCACAGGTTTGGTGCCTTCAGCTGTGTTGGTTGTTACCAAAAAGTGAGAAGGATCAGCTCTGTGAGCCTACCTCAGCTCAACCACAACGTCGACACGAGAACCGAGCGACCCAGGAACCGAGCTGCCATCTGCCAGTATCACTCACTAAGCCAGCTAGCTGAACTGAAGCAGAGACGCGGTGAAGCTGCATTCAGACACGTTGGAGCTCCTCAGACTTTGATGTGAGTTTCTGTTTTTGAAGACTGACTGAATGCAGCTTCAGATCTGCTGCAGGCGTTGAACTGGACCTTTGACCTCAGCTGAGTCAAGCTGAAGATAGCTGGTTTCTGACTGATACTCCCCAAGGATCTCTGCTTGTGGTTTCAACACATTTATTAAAAAGAAAAATGCACAGAACAAAGTTTTAACTCGACCCTTGTATTGCTAAAGAATACGTGCTAAAGTGGTTCTGAAAGGGCCTTAAGTTTATTTCCTGTGATCTTCCTGACTTTGTGACATTTTACTTTCATTTTTTTAACGAATTGAGATTTGCTGAAAGCTGTGTCCACCAGGAACCTGATTACAATAAAGCTGGCTGGGATAATTGAGTTGATCTGAATTTTATATAAATTATCCTCTCACATTTTTGTAAAACCAAATCTTATGCAAGTAAAAAACCTGGAAATTATGCAGCTAAAGGGTTACTTTAACAAATGTAAGCTTGAATTCTGTATATTTCTATTAAAAAGCACTGGTAAAGATGATTACATTGCCGAAATAATACTGATTGACATCACTACTGTTTACATTAGTGATGCGGTTCACAAAAACTGAATTGCTAAAAAAACCTCAGAAATAAAACCATCTAGATGATTAAATCAGCTTCTTGTGTGTTTTACATGCACATAATGAGGAAGGATTGTTTAAGACTGGAACAACTGGTTTACTCGTCCATGAGAGGAACTCATTGGTTTTAATTTGAACTTGTAGCAAAGTACCTTTTTTAAAAACAAAACTTCATTTCAATGTCAGTTTACTCTTTGACTTGTGAGCTTTTCCTCCAAGATTTTTCCTCTAAAGATAATTTTCAATGACATGAAAGCAAACAAGTTGCACCACTTCAGTATGTTCTCGTTTTTCCCACTTTGAAGAGTGACTGAGAAAAAAAAAATCATAAGTTCTCCATTAGTATTCCAAAAATACTTTATTAATCCTTGCAGGGATTAGTAAAGTGTCGTAGATGGTGATAGTCAGTTTTCAGAGATTCTTTATTAAAAGATAATTTTTAAGCATCATTACCACGGTGCTGATATTTTGAGAGCTGAAGCCAAAACCTTTTACCACAGTTGGCGCTGGACTCCATTTATGCTGCAGGGTAAATGAAGCCAAAGCTGCTGATGCATCTTAATAAAACAACCAAACCTACTAATTTTGGTTAAATTAAGGCTCAAGAATTTAACATTTAGAAAAAATGATCATTTGCATTTCTATTAGTTCCTCCTTGTATTTGAACATTTAGGTAAATAAACACACCTGTGAGTTTGTTTCATGTAGTGTTAAATTGTTTTTCTCCTTTTATCTGAAGAACAAAAAATCTGAGAAAGCCTTAAAGTGACATTATAAAACACATTTTATGTACATTAAAAACCAACAACAATTGGTACAAAACACCATTCACACACCGGATAGAGTGAGCGACTTTAAAACATGAGAAAAGGCGTCGATTTGACAACAAATACAAAAATAATTTTAATTAAAATCAGAAGACTTTACAGAAAATGGGTGCCATGGTTTCCCTTTAGCTGCTTTTTCCACCGAGATTCACCGACTCTGAAAGCACAGAGGCATGCTGGGAAATAAGTCTGTCGTTCAGACGGGTCGGACCGGTTCCAGAGCTGTTCGCCTTAACTGGGTGGATAGTAGGACTGATTGTAGTTCCAGGCGTTCTGGTAGCCATAGCCGCCATATCCACCGTACTGCGGTTGCTTGGAGACAGAAAAGAAACTGATGTGTCATTAAAAAACTTTCAGACGAATTCAACATCAGTTTTCACATTTCAAAAACAACAAAAATAGGAACTTGTAAACATTAAATGGCAGAACTTCTCAACTTTTACCTGGTACCAGCCGCTGTACGCTCCGTATCCGGCCTGGGCGCTCGGGTCGGCGGCCATCACAGGAGGCGGCGGCGTGGTGATGGGAACATGTGACGAGCTGGATGCCGGCACAGCAGCAGCAGCAGCAGCAGCAGCAGAAGAAGAAGAGCTGTCGTCTGTTTTGCTAGTTTTCTCTGGATTCTCGTCCCTTAGGAACCAGATTAATACAAATAAAACGTTAAAAAGATGATCCGTTGTGTGTTCTGTGTATTCTATAAATGCAGTGTCGCTGCTTTTCTATGTAGTAACTGGGTAAAACAACGACGGCATTTTGTGAAGTAATCAGGGTAAGTCGAAATGTAAAACAACCAAGGCTGAATCTACAGACGTTGAGGATTTCAGTGAAGATTTGAGTGACTCATCTGCAGTTTCGACAGAAGCAGCTAACTGAAGTGATGAAGAGGAGGAAGCTGGTTCTACTGAAGGACTAGAACCTTATTTATTTGAGATTGGTCAGGAAGCATCAATGACTCCAACGTTTCTGCAGAGGAAGGGTCAGACGGTGAACGGTTGGAACTCCAAATCCCTGAACGGTAATAAACAGATCTATGCAGATAAGAATTATTCATGTGTAATTCTGGTTTTATTAAAATGAACCAGAAAATCATAAAGTCACTTTAAAAGAACTGGTTCAGGTTCTGATCAATCATCAGCTTTCCTACTCCTCCTATTTCCAAGTCTTGAGTTCAATTTTTCTACTTCTGATTTTTTGTATGACACTGAAACACTTATTAAAACAAAAAGCTTTAATACGCGTCTCTCCGACCCACTGAACTTTCCCTCCACAATCATAATCTGAGGCTAGTTTTTGCCCTCTTCTCTCACCCGTTCTCTGCTTCTCTCTTCGTGCCTCCCAGCTCGTCCAGCAGCTTCTGATGCGCCTCGTAGACGGACAGGACGCTGCAGACACAGCACAGCTTCACTTTGAGATGAAAATGCTTCACCAGACCCGAACAGGAGGGTCAGAAACGTGACGCTTAACCTCTTAATGGAGTTGCTGTACTCCTCCGTGAACTGGAGGCCTCTCTGCGACAGGAGTAACTTGGTTTCCGCGGTGAGCGGAGCCGCCAGGGCCTGAGTCACACACTCCTGCACCGCCTCGGCCGAAGCCCCCGGCTCCGCAGACGACTCCAGGTCCAGCAGGTTCAAGTGCAGCTTGTCGTTATCCTGATGGAAGAATCATTTATGGAGAGAAGGAAAACATTTTTATTAAAAAGGGAGGGTGCAAAGTGTGGATCCTGACTTGACTTGTGCCTCCGAATAAATTGAGACTTTTTATTTTTAATTAGGACAAAATCATCACAAAGTAACATCTTTTTACAGCCTCAAGGAGAAATCTCTCGTGACAATATTTCATTTATTTTGTAGCAAGTTCCTCCCAGACACCGCTAAGCAACGAGACGCATCGTTCAGCTGAGACATCAACCGCCTCCGTCTCTGACCTCACCGGACTAATCTCCAGCGCTTCCTGTAGAACCGTGCGGGCGCCGTCTGGGTTTCTGGCCACTTTGAGCAGCAGACGGGCCAGTTTGATGGAGTAGAAGGCGTGGAGCGTCGGCCTCTCTTTGGACTCAGCCACCGCCTCTCGCAGCAGAGCCTCCGACTGGTCCAGCCGGCCCGCTCGGCGCTCTAAGGCCGCCCTGCGGATGCGAACCACGGCCAGACCAGGCCGGGCTTTCTCCAGGGCCTCCAGAACCCGCCGGGCCTCGTTGAGGTCACCTGGTGCAGACGGGCAGGAAGTTCGCATGAGCACGTTTTCTGGTGTGCTTTTATTTTGTTTTGTTTTACATTTAGACGTTTAGACTAGCCTGGCCATTTTATGACATCAGCATATTAGGGCGATTGTAAATATTTCCAGCAAACAATTCTGAGGTTGATCTCAGACATTTTCTACAAATACAAGAACATTTGTGAGCTTGAAAAGTTAAAAATGTGCTTAAAAAAACATCTCAGAAATTTTCTAGGAAAAATGTAGAAATTTCAAAAATTGAGCTAATATATATTAATGAACATCAAGATATAAATATATGAGATTACAGTCAAAAGTAAACAGCTGTTTGCAGTTTGTAGCCTCGTTCTAAAGATAAAGCTGTATAAACCTAAGCTATGCTAACTGTGTGACTGAGAAAAGTTATCCTGAGGCCTCAGTCACTGTAGCAAACAAATCTGCTGCAAGGTTCACTCACATGCTTAACAAATCTGTTAGTTTTGTTCTTCAACTTTTTGTTTTTCAGTCGGTGAAGACCGCAGTGCATTTAGAGAAAATTGTCATTTTAATATGTCTGTGCCTCTGCCTGGCGCCTCAAATAAAAAAAATTTAAAAAATCTAGACACGCCCCTACTTCATGTTTCAGAAAAGATTCACTCTGAAACCTGGTTTCCAAAAACAGCCTCTGGTCACTGGTGTCGTATAAACAAGTAGCTGGAAGTAGCTGGCCAAGTAGCTGGAAGCGGCTCTGAGTTCAGAGGAGCAGAAGGAGACGTGCGTGTCGTACCGTGTCTCTCCTCAAACGTGGCCCACTGCATGTGGATGTTGGGTTTGTTGGGCAGGTGGACCTGGCAGGCTCGCGTGTAGACGGCCCGCGTCTCCTGCACACTCTGCGGCTCCAGGTACTGAATGTACTGAAACACGCACACAGCAAGGTGTTACATTGTTGCAAACTCCTCACAGATAAAGTGAGGAAGTGATTTATCTCACCCTGGTCCAGAATTCCTCGTACTGAGCGCAGGCGATCAGGCAGCGCTCAAACAGGATGCGAACTCTGTGGTCGCCCTGGACGGCCAGAGCATCATCTGATGCGTCCTGACGCTGCGCCGTGACCTCAGATTCCTGCGTCGATTCCTGGTTTGGATCTGTTAGAAGACAGCGGTGTTAAATACAGATACTTTCAAACATGAAAGGAAATGATAAACATTTTTATCATGAGTGTCCTCGCCTTGTGAGGACTCTGTGGTGTCTTTGTTCAGCTCAGCGATCTCCCAGTCCAGGTAGGTGTGCCAGGCTCGGAGCTGGAGGCGGTCCAGCGGCCGGACGTGGAAGTACGGACGCTTGATCTGTCGTAAAGAAACGGGGAAATCTGCTGGGTTTGTGAGCCAGCGACAGCAGGAGAGGATGAACTGGAATAAATTATTTCTACTTTTCTCAGTCATGGTTTTATTTACAGGGTCCGTTCTGACATTTTTACTCATTCAAAGTTGTTTTCATGCTGCGTGTCTTTGGTTTGTTTCATTAAATAATTATTAACTTCGAGATTTGCCTGCATATGTGTATGTATGATAGATCTGGAGCTCATCATAAACACGACTTCCTGGTAGAAGAGATGCTGTATATATGCAAAATTCAATGAAAGAAACAGAATAAAAAAATAAATAGATACAAAAAAAGAGAACAAAATCAACATAAAAACAGAAATGCAAAAAGAATTAAAATAAAATTAAAGAAAAATAAATTAAAAACTAGTAATACAGAAATAAAAAACAAAAATAATAAATAAGGAACAAAAAGGCAAAAATAAACAGAATAAACATGCATAAAGAACTCAAAAATAAAAAGAATAAAATAAAAATAAACAAAAAAATTAAATTAGTTAAAAAAACACAAAAGCTAAAAGAATAAAATAAAGACAGAAATAAGTGAAGATTAAAATAAGAATAACTAAATAAAAGACAGAGCGATGGAGAGGCCTGGCGAAATGATCCTAGCAGAAACTCACAGCGTCTTCATAGTTCCACCTCTTCCGGACTTCTCCCTCGTTGTCCTGGTAAACTTTGTCTCTGCGAAGCAGAACCTGGTCTCTGATATTCTGCATCAGCTCCTCCTGAACAGAGCCATACATCACTGGTACATAAAGATGTTCCCAGTGGAAATCTACACCTGATCATGAAAATGTGACAAACTTCAAGCTTTCACTGAACTCTTCCAGTGCTGGACTTTAAAATCTCCAAAAAGAAAAAAAACAACAAGACATTAGAACCCATAAAAACTAATTCCTTCCTCTCATGTTAAATAATATTTAAACACAGATTAAGCAGTAATCTGTTTAAGCCTCTAAAGGCTCATTTCTAATAAGAACCAAGCTTTTAATAGCCAGATTTTACTCACCGAGTCGGTTCCCTCGGGCGTAACGGGCTCCTCCTCTCCTGGCGGCCTCTCCTCGTCCGCCTCCTGGGCCTGTTCGGCCCGCTTTGCCTTCAGGCTCTGCCGGCACGTCGCCCTCAGCTCCTCGTACTCCTCAGAGGGGAGCAAGTCTTTAGGCGGGTTGTTGTTAAGATGCACTTTGAACCTGGAACCAGGAAGGATGGACAACGCAGCAGGATCAGGAATAAAACTTAAGAGACAAATGAAGAGGAGGGGATGAAGGTTTATCGATAGACTTTAGGCACTTTTATAATTAACAGCATTTTGTAATATTTCTGCTGTAAATCATCATTAACCGCTAAAACAGGGGCAGCGTCACACTGTGTGTGGGAGAGAGGAGTTGCTGTTAACTAGGATTGACTAATTTAAGATAAAATGACTTTAAGATGACATTTTACACTATCAGAGCTTTTATCAACCAATCAAGTTTATTTGCATCGCACATTTCAGCAACAAGACAGTTTAAAGTGCTATATAATAATAATAATAATAATAATAATAATAATACATTTTATTTGTAGGCGCCTTTCTGGACACCCAAGGTCACCTTGACATAAAAACAAGTACATTATAAAATACATACCAGCAATAAAAAAAACATAAAAACACAAGATTTAGAAAACAGTACAAAGATAAATTAAAAGCTATATGATTGTTCAAACAAATGGGTTTTGAGTTTGGACTTAAAATATTGCAAAGACTCAATGTTACGGAGATCAGGTGGGAGTGAG
>CAEGAF010013448.1:0-21707 GCA_903067075.1 Micropoecilia bifurca
ATAACTTCAATGTAATTGAAAGGCACATACCTTTTTGCTAATAAAGTTCACTCCTGCTTTGGTTTCCGTAAGCAGCTTGCCGTTAAAAATCCCCCACACTCTTCAACACGTGGAGATTAGGAAAAGCATATCCACAACTATTCCTGCTGGATTTCTCAGACATAACGTACAGTAACTCTCCAGACACTAGATGTTTTTCACCTTGGCATCTGCTCTGATCGCCTCTGTTTGCCTCCCATACATCTTTATTAGTCGGTAACTGATGGGAACACTGCGGGATGTCACTTGATGAGAGGCACCGTGTCAGTGAGGCTGATTTATTCCCAGCATTTGCTTGGCTTCGTTGCCAGCCGACCCAGTCCAACCCACTGCACTGCTCTAGAACCTCCACGCTCGCAGAGCCCAAACTCTTGGACAGCTCTGCTTGCAATCAGAATGGGACTCATCCCGTCCATATGTAGTGACTTCATGTGTGAAACATGGCACATGGATCGTTGCATGGATTCATGACTGAATCTTGCCACAGATGCAAGTTGATGATGTAATGACTGATTTTTCATGCCGTTGGCTTTAAGAAAGTTTCTACTGACATTTTGATCGGGAGCTATAGCTGCATTAAACAAATTATCACTGCTGGTTCAATCCGCAGAAGGTCAGTGCTCAAGCACCAACATGTGATCAAAATAACCAAAAACGAGGGCAATAAGTAGGTGATAATGTGGAGAAGACAGTTTGGTGATAGCTGAGATCAGGCTATGAACTGTTGAGTATTATACCATTAAGCTGCTAGTAATATAGTAAGATATTTTGGGAGCAATGTCATATATCACTCATTCTTAACTGTGAGATTCCATTGTGCATAAAATAAAATAAGACGCTTCACAAGTCCTCACAAGTCTAAAGTACATTTCAAACAACACCTTAAAATACCTTAAATACCTTTATTTTACCTTAAAATAAAATTAAATATTACAAGCTAATAAATTACACCACAAGGAAAAAAGTTGTTTGGAATTCTTCAAAATTTTGTTTAGCGAGATTTTTTATTTTTTTTTTATATTTCATTGTCCTAAGTATTTGTATTTTTTTTCTAATTATTTTTATTTTAACCCAGAAAATGTTTCTGTTGTCTGTTTTTTGACGGGAATATTTTTGAACTTTTTCTAAACACACAAAATTGTTATAATTCTGGGGCATATTTAATCCCACAATGAGCTTCACATTTAGTACTTTTAGTTTATTTCTCTTTTTAAATATATACAAACAAGTGTATTTTATTGTTTATTCATTGCTTATTGCTTTTGCATTTAGGTATTCACATAAGTTACAAATATCACACAAATGTCCACATTGCAAGCAGCCTTTGAGCAGCCTGGGTAATCTAACCTTTTGAGGCTTCTAGGCAGTCCTCCGATTAACTGCTGCGACTCACGAGGCTGAGATGCATTTGTTGGCACACAGCAGTGGCAGGCACAAAAGCATGGACGGGTGTCAGCTTTTAATTGTAACTGTCTTGCAGAATGGGTGTTGTTTTAATATCCTGTATAGATTTTTATGTAATACACTTACTTGTGCAAGGCAGCCTCAAGCAAGAATCAATTCAGCCCAAAGGATCCTGTCCTCCTCCCCTTTTGTTAAAAGCCAATCTTGTTTTAATGATGCATGAAGAAATATTCAAGCATTGACATTTTGCTGTCAGGTTTCTTTAGAAAAATCAATTAAGATAATACAGCTTTGACCCAGTTATCCAGTTAATGCTTATTAGGGATGTAATATGATTTACTGTCAGTATTTATAATTCTTTGCATCTCATCCCATTAGCCCTCTGACTGTTTCATAGAGTGCTGTACAATGGTCATTTCTAGGAAACTACAGTTGCTGGGAGCAGATAAAGTGGAGTGGAAAGGAGTAATGACATTGATTGGGATTGGTGGGCAGGTTAAATGCGAGCCCCTGAGGCATTCTGGTTCTCTTAAGCTTCCACACTGTCTTTCTCTTCATGTCTTTTTCTCTTAAGCTAACCACAAAATGATGGACTATGAGACTGCAGCTACAAAGTGACACATTTATTAGGGTCCATAAAACTCACCTGATAGTTATTAAAATTTACATGAGTTATCAATGTTGGCTACCTTTTATACCAATATATTTAACTGAGGAAGAGCTCTCAATTGATTTCTCCCTTCCAAACATTCCTGACTTTCAGTGCAGGGTAATAAAAAGCGACGGCGGCCCAGACATTTTACCTGCTCCGTGTCATTGGAAGCTCTGATCAAGAGTGTTTGGGATCTCAACAGATCTCAATACCAAGATTTGAATGGTTGAATGGTGATATTTTCTGTGTTTGATTAAAAAAAACAAATAATAATAGTTATAATTCAAACTGTTATTGCATGTAGGACCCCATAGTGAGACTCTCAATATTATTTTAAGTCAGTCTCCAAAAACAACAAAACACACAAACCCATATTTAATAAGTTAGATTTTTTTTTTGAAAAGGTTATTTATTTTAGTAACTCAATTTATGACATTAAATACTTTATAGATTAATTACATGCAGACAGATATTTCTAAACATTCATTTCTGTTTGTAATGACAAATTTATGTTTATAGTAAATGAAAACATGCTACTGAAGCAGAAGCATGCGGCTTTTATTAAAAATATATGTGTTTTACTTATTTTTTAATCTGTCCTGATGTCACAATATGATATGAGACAGATATGCGAAAAGACCTGTTGTCATCTGAACAAATTGGCTGTTTCTGAGAATCAATCAGAGCCAACAGGAGGGTTTTAGGGCTGTCAATTACCCTCGTGTACATACTACTAAATTATATATTTTTTGAATAGCAGCCTTGCAGTGGTTTGACTGTTCTGTTTTAATTGTTTTTTAGTAAAGTCAAGAATGAGTTGTTAATGGGATCATATTATTGTTCCACCAATGTTCCAACGTCATCAATGCCAATGTTTTCTTGACATTGACTCAAATTATTGTTTGAGTAAGTACAAATGCTTTAGAAATTGCTTTGGATCCTTTTCCCCTTCTGTCAATTACCTTTGTTGGCATCTGTTTTCGACCTTCTTTAGATCGGTGCAGGATATGTTGCTTTTTGACATCTTTTAGCCTATGTCTTGGCTAAGTTGTGCAATGCAATTCCATCCATCCATCCATCCATCCATCCATCCATCCATCCATCCATCCATCCATCCATCCATCCATCCATCCATCCATTTTCTTTACACCCTTGTCCCTTAGTGGGGTCAGGAGGGTTGCTGGTGCCTATCTCCAGTTGACGTTCTGGGCGAGAGGCGGAATTCACCCTGGACAGGTCGCCAGTCAAATTGAGTCTCTAAATTAGTTCAAGTTATTTTTGCTGATTATTAAATTTGTCTGTTGACCTTAACTATTCATATTTGACAAAAAAGCAAAAACACTTTATATGGGCTTTGCATATGACCATTGCAGTGATCTTTAAAACAAATTCAGGGGACTAGGTTCTGAAGTCAAAACCAACCCCAAACCAACACCAAAGGCATGATTTCAAAAATCAGGTCATATAGTACAGATGTTGGTAGTGTGCTTCTGTAGTGCTTGTAAAATGGCTAATGCAATGAAAAAAAAAGTGCCTCTTTTTGTCAGTACATAGTATATACACGTCTCATTATTGTAAAGCCTACAAAGCTTTTGATAATCACAGTGTTTCAGAACCCAGAGAAGCTGTGGCAAACTGTGCAAAGGATGTCTGTTGTTTCCATTTAACACAGACAAAAACTCAATTACAGCACGTACAACAGGGGAATATAAAACTTGGACATTTTAACCAACCTGTGTGAGTAAACTCTTAACTGTGCTTTGCTTCAGAGAGCATTCCCTGTTGCTTTGTCCTTACTTCTGCATCTATAAGCCAAAACAAGCCCCCATCCCTCCCTACCTATCTAAATGAATATCTACAATCCGCTGACACAAAGGCATCATCTGCGTGTGTGTACAGAGCAGCAGAAGCCACTTTGGATCCTGAATCTCAATGGGCTCATAGTGCCTGCGACGCCCATCTGTTCCAAACCAGCCAGCAAGCCACTAAGCAGCAAACTTTGATCCCCATGTAGATTTTTTCCAAACCCATTCGGATTTGCCTGCCCCTCAAGAGCCATTGTGAGGTTGCCCCCGAGTACAAATTCTAGATTCATTATGAGTGTGGGCGGCAACCTTTCTATTCCCTGAAGCACACATGTATGCAGACAACATATTGCCATTTGGTAGGTTTAAAGCCTAAGTCCATTGTTCATTGTTGGTTCATATATCACAAGTATCTGTCTAAGAAGTTGTCTGAGAGAGTGCACTTCAAAATACCTGTGGTTCAAATAGCTAATAATAATACAATCATACTTGACCCTCGCTGGTGTTTCTTTTTGATCTCTTCATGATGAGGTGTTGGAAAATACATGTTATAATTACACCAGGATGACTGTTCTGTTGAATAGTGTTGGGTTGACTTGATACACTTGACTACTGGTGTTTATTGTACTGTGTTTATTTTATTGTTGAAAATAAAAACTATTATAATTTTATATATGCAGCTTTTTTGTTTACTAGTAACAGCAAACCAATGTTATAAGTATTTGTTTTAATTGTTTCTATAAGCAAAACATCAGTTAGATTTATTTTACATTATTCCAGTTTGTATATTTGAATGTTTTTGCTATTTTTATAATACAGTTTATAATTTCCAAATCTTCATAATTAACTTTATCTTCCTGAAAACATTGCAGCTCTTCAGTTAAATGAAAGTTATCAAATGATAATTTGTAAAGTTAGGATGGATGAATTAGAGTAAACAATAAATAAAAAAAGATAATGTTACTTAATGAATGTGAATTAATTTAGAGATTATGTAGATTTGCTTTCTCTGTTTACATGTATAAGTGCTTTCAAACTAAATCAACCTTTTTTGGTACTTTATGTCAAAGTTTACAGGATGTAGAAGCTTTTCATTCGAAGAAAAACTTTCTATCAATTGTTTTGTTGAATTAACTCTGTAGATTTTACAGTGTAAATACAATACAATTTAGCACTGAAAGCAGTAACCTGAGTTTGCTCAATGTATCAGTTTGAGAATTTTTTTCTTTTTTTTCTTACTGCAACATCATTATATTTTAACATCAAAATAAACTTCAAATTAAATGTATTTTTATTTATCTTTAAAAACTTTAAACATTGTTTTTGTTTTACTTAGTTGTAAAACCTGTTTAATAACTTAGCAAAGAGTTTCTGTAAAATAAATTGAGGAAAGGCCAACACTTCAGAGCTGCCCAAATACAAGAATTAGTTAAATAAAATGGAAATCACTATTAAAACTTACTGAAGATGTCAATAAACAAGAAACAAATTTGACATTATTATAATTTAAATGACTCGGTAAACTTGCATACATATTTTTTTTTCTCACCTTAAAGATTAAAATTACATATCCTTTAACTTGTTCTGTGAACCCAAAACTTAAAGCAAAAACTTTCTCCAAACTGTTTCTGTTGAATTAGCATATGAGCTTCTACAATGTAAGTATAACAATTAAATAATACAATTATTTATTATTATTTTTACCATTCATAGCATTTGCTTTGCTGAGATATGAATAAGATGTTTATAAAAAAATAGCTCGTGTGGGTGGCCAAGTACTTTCTTTCTGGCAAACATTAATTTTAAAGCACATTATTATGTGAAAAACACTGAGTGATATAGATACATATATATATAAAAAAATGCTGCACAGTGACACATTTTTAGAGACATGGCAGCAACATTAGCATTGGTCATTAGTGGCACACACATCCATGTAGTGTCGAATACAGAGGCTCATACGCAGGTCCTATTTGGTTACCTGTGTGACAGGCTTGTTCAGGACACCAGAAACAGCTGTCCTGGCCTGTGTGAGCCGAAATAATTAGGCCTGTCATCTCTGTGCTCTGATTTCCCCTTCAGACCCGCTCCACAAAATGCTAATATTTTGCTTTCATTGTCACATTCACCTTGACACGGATATTGCCTCGGCGCATAACTGGATGAGATGACTCTAAATTTGCATTGTTCGTTCTAATAAATTTGCTTCCTCTGTACCTTATGGCAGGACCCATCAGATAAAGTCTCCCAGAGTGTCATCAATCACGGCCTGGGATGACAGACGGCTTTTGCCTTCATTTGTTACATAGAAGAACATGCTTAATTATTTGTACTGTAATTAGTTGGGAAAATGTCAGGAAATGTCAACGCTCTGTTCGCTGTGGAAGGGCTCTGCTTGAAAGCCACAGAGACTGAAGTGTCATTAATGCCACGTAACGAGATGAGGATCGGGGGCGGAGTTGGGGGGGATGGTGGTTTGGGGTCTTAGAATGTAATCATGGAGAGAGTTAGAGGGAAACTCAAATCAGTACTGCTATAGCTAGCATGATGGGCATCTTATTAGCCAAGCAGCCAGCCAGCTGCATTTTAAACCACATCTTGCCCCCCCCAACTCCCCACCACCTCTTTTCTCACACTTGCACGAAATAAAGGCGGCAAGTGGGGAAGAGAAATGAAGTCAAGTAAACAATTCCAGCTTCCCACTTGCTGTCAAACCAGCCATACTTTGCTATGTTATACCGCCTGTCATAAATAGGCACTGTGCGGAGTTGGAAAACAATGGAAAGGCTTCCTGTTTGAGCAGTCTATGCTAAAGCAGAACTTTTAAACTGCAATTAATCACAATCAGTGCTACTGTTATCACCAAGGTACTTAAAGCTACATATCTGTCATAACAGTAATAGCATTTTCGTCTTAAGCACAACCCGTCATTTGGGTGCTTAATTATACAAAACAATTATTTATGGCAAAATTAGAACATAACGTTGTTAAATAACCTTCACGGTCTGTTATATCGACGCTAATTATTGCGTTTGGCTTCGAGCTAAATACCCATTTCGTCAGATGTTTGTTTCTGTGACAACTGGACAGTCAGCACGCGGACAGGCGACTTGAACACTTGTCCAAAAAAGGCAAGGCAATTTACACTTGTTTGAAAAGAAGGAGAGGGGACAAGAGGGAAAAGAGAATTTGGAATCCCATGAGCGAGATCTTTTGTTTCGGAGGGAAATATGTAGCATTATGACATCCCGCGGGGGTTTCAGTGGCCATTCGTCTTTTCAGGGCCTCGCAGTGGGAGCGTGGCAGAGCAAGCCTCAGCCTGCTACCTTGCCCACCGACAGGCACTGATGGTCATCCAAGAAGCTCCTTAATTAGCCTGCAATCTGGCAACGACCCGTGTTCCTGAGATGTGGCAGCCCTGTTTAAATATGATGCCAGATGCAGTCCCACCTTCAGCATGTCATCTCATTGTCCTAGGAAGCCAGGGGGAGAGAGAGCCTGCACATCCCACCACGCAGCATGTGCTGCGGGATGATGTGCTCATTGTTTTTGTGTTTATTCTCCTTTTGCCTTGTTTCCGTTTTGCTTTATGTCATTCAGCGGGCAATCCTTTTTCCTGCTCTGGCACTTCCACAGTGGCCTTCACTTTGAAAAGCGATGCTGTTTAACTCTAAAAATGCACAGAATAAAATGCTAAAAACATAAACACCCGTTTGCCATGGCCCTTTAGATCATCTGCATCTGGTTTGGGATTATAAACTTGGTTCAGTGTGATCTATTCATGCAGTTAATGTAGCAATATCAATGGATCTAATCCAGTTTCCTTACACATTACTTTGTAGAGCTTGGCTCTTTTATGGGTGATGCCATGAGCAGAAATAATCTAAATCAAATCCAGCCAAGTTTGACCTCCTTATAGTCAGACACACTCTAACACTTGATATTACATCTAATCTGTGATTCAGTATGTAGAGCAAGCACAAGCATTATCCAAAATGGTGTAAACATGTCCCAAGGCCTTCTAAAATTCTTCAGTTATAATAGTTTTATTTCAGAACATATAAATGCTGGATATGGTGCAATAAATACAACAACCCTCCATTCAGTTTTTTTTTATTTTTGCTTGTGTGCTTACTGTGGGATTTAGGCTGTCACAGCACCAACTTTGTGCCGCTGCGCTTATGGTAAATGTGGATAAGCTCAGAGGACGGAGGGCTTTTTATAGACCCGATAGAACAGCTCTTTCATGGCACGTTTTTTTTTTTTTTTTTCTTGCAGCTCTTTCCTCAAATACAGTGTCATGACTTGAAGTTGACTCAGTCTGCATCGACTTCCCGTACCGGAGTTCGCGAGTTAGCAGAAAATATCCTTGTGGAGACAGAGTGACAAGAGGAAGAAGAAAAACAAAAGTGCATTGAAATGTTAGAGGCTACATTCCCCCAGTGTTTCCGTTTTACTCGGTTTTTGTGTTTAGATTAGAGCAAATTTGGTATGATTAAAAAAAATAATTTGTCCAGTTCAACGTTTTGATTCATTTTACAAGAAACGCTTGTTTTACGAGTTTGTGATCAAAGCCCAGTAATTGAAACGCACCAAAACAGTTACATGGGACAAACAAAACAAAAACAAAAATTCATGCATTTTCTATTAAATTTACAGCTTAGATGAAGATTCAAATTGGCCTGGTGCAGCAACTTGTATAAATAGACCTTTTGTCAAACTCCCTGTTTCCACTGTGTGGAAGAATTTGTACATTTATTTCCATTATTTCTAATAGGTAATACACAATGGTGTATTTGTTCAATCAAATGTGTACCGACACTAAAACCACAACAGTGTTATGGAGTTTGACTGTCCATTGCAGGATATTACAAAGTGCAATGATTTCAGTTAAGCAGTAAAGAAAATGATAGTATTTGGGCTCATTACATTGCAAGATGATTATGATATTTCAGTATAAAATTGGATGCATTGAAGTTACATTTTAATTTGTAGTCCTCCTCATTAAATGTTTTGATATTTTTCTGAAGTCATATATAATACAATTTACCCCCTTTAATTCAGGAAATTGTGTAACTGACATAGAGGAGGAAGACAAATCATTCATTTCTACCTTGTATGATGATGGGCTTGTTATTGATCTCTAAATGTTCTGAATTTTAACCGTGTGTTTTTTTCTATATATTCTTTATATCTCTCCATTTTCATCCAGAACAGTCCAGCATTCTTTTAATCACTTAAAGTAAATCTTTTAACACTTTTTTCATTTGACCTGGACATTTTACTGACTTATGTATTGGTGGACACTCGCCCCTAAAATAGAGATCTAACAAAACAAAACAATTGATTTCGTTTCAATACCCCCTCTGTACTCATCCACGCAACTTCAAGAATAACCTTTCTTTGCATGTGCCCGGATCCATCTATGGATTGATCTTTGTAAATTGCCCATACATCAATGTGTGTCACACAGATTTATCAACGAGGACAAATGGCATCAACTTGCATGCAAAGTTTGCATCTTGAAACCTCATTTATTTGTTGCTGCATATGGAGAGACGAGATAATCTAATCAATTTTCAGAGGCAAAAAAAGGAGATGCAAGAATAAAAGGGAGAGGTGGAGCATCCAAGAAAACATTAAGGAATATTGAGAAATATCCAGTTGTCTGAGCAAATGTAAACTGCCAAAGCCTCTTAGAACATGGTAGGTCTTTCTTCACTAATACATTATCTTGCATATTTCATACAGGGAGATTACTAAAACAGGCTTGTGTGTCTTTTCTGTTGTATGTCTTTATAATTACACCTTGAAGCCATGGCTAAGTCGTGTTTTTTTTTTCCTCCGGTTTTTCCTCCATATTCATGAAAAGCGGACTTGTAATTTGATAAAGAGACGCTTGTGTTCTCAACTTCATTCAAATGGCATCATGGCGCTGTATTAAAGTGGGCATCTGTGTTCTCGCGGCATTAATCTCTTCAAGCACATTCCAGCTGCTGTGATGTGCGAGGGGGAGATAAGTCTTAAACAGTCTAAAGCTAAGCAAACCAGACAACTCTATTATTGGCTTCATAATTGCTTAATTAAACTTTTGTCACTAATCATTATGAGGGCAATAGAGCTGTTATACAGGCTTTCTGTCGAGCAGGGGAAAAAAATCAATAAACTATGTTGGGGAGCTGATCCCCCCCAACCCCTCCCTATTCTCTCTCTCTCTCTCTCTCTATCTCTCTCTTTCTCTCTCTCTTCACTCTTTTTTGTCCTCTGCAAATGAAATTCATTGCTGCCGGTTAGTGATCTGTAGGTCTGGAGCTCGACTGATATGAGCTGCCATCACCATTTGAATTGAGGGGTATTCAGTAGCACATGAATATGAACAAATGGCAAACATAAATCTCTTGCATGAAGTACACCTTCTATCCCTTTATTATGGAACAATTGACCCATCTAAAATGAATTCTAATGCCAGGGAAAGCATTTAGATTTAAATTACACCACGGGTCCCCTGGACCTGAGAGATGACGGCATAAAAAAGATTAATATGCTAATTATTTTCTTCCTCCCCTCTCTTTATTCCTCTTTTCGACATTTGCGTTGGGGTTATTGTGGACCTTGTAAATAAGATGACTGTTTTGTCAAGGAACGACTATGAAGCTCTGTTCCGTAAAGTATACCTTAGATCACCGACATGCATCTAGCTGTGACATTATCTTTATTGTTTTTTTATGAGCCTCCGGACTTTTTTTTTTTTTTTTTTCTGCCCTGATGCACTTTATTACACATATGTTAAGACGCGTGGGTTTGGCATGCAAATATGTTTTGTTTTGCCAGTGACCCGGAGAGTCCATCTCTCCTGTGCGAAATGTGCCCGGCGTCTCTCCGGTGCAGTCACAAGCAACCTGAGAAGGCCGTATTACAAGGTTTGTTTCAAACTTCTGCCAAAGGATCAGAGTGAAATTGTGTCGCGTTTTATGTCCTTTAATTGGGCTGGTTTTGAAAAAACAACTTTTAGCTTTGAATGTGCTGCCATAGGCAGTCAATTGGCAGGAGCGCAATGGGGGTAAAAGCCTCATTTTATAATTTGTAGGCACTTAAAGGTTGACGAAAGCCCTCTGATCCCTTGAAAAGTGTCCAAAATGTGACAAGAGTTGGGGGCTTGAGCAGGAGAATAATCAAGAAAAGCTTTTGTGTACATCTTTTCTTGATTTTTTTCCCCTCCCTCAATATCACAACAGGAACAGGCAATATGGAGACTAAGAAAGCCAGCTTTTTCAAAAATATGAAAGTAGGTGAAAAAATAAATATGTGCTATGAATTGACATTTTAACCTTGATTTATTATTTTCCACAGCGTGAGGATTACTGCTCAACAGGGTTGCACTGTGATTGTGTGAAACATTATAAAACAGCCCAACATTTGTTAAATTTATTTGACTGATGCGTGGGTTCTTTATGTCTGATGATTCTAGCTTGAATTGTGAAAGAAAAGAAAATGTTGGGAGGAGCCTGCCATGCACTTAATACATTTTGTGATCTTTCCCCAGTTCCAGATACATGTGAAAAGTTACACAGGTTGTCTAAAAGTGCATACAATTAGATAATAATTTATTTATATGACACACAATTAAACATGCCTAAAGTTAATACTTTTAAGGGTCAAAATGAACATCTGAAATGTACTTCCACTCTGGTTTTATTCTGCTATGAATTATTCACCCAAAGCCGTTCTGTTCTATGGTGACAACTACAGTTTAAAATGAGAACTGCAGTGAGTTTGAAGCGGCAGTGTGCTACAAAAGGTCACAGAGTTCAACTTGACCCCAGTACTAACTTGCTAATGGGCCAACATGAAACTGTAGCCTTCAGTCCAAAATGTTATTATAGGAGTATCATGACACACTTTATCAATATTTTAGAGTTTTTTTTAGAGTAGGAATGGTAATAACACAGACGTTTTTGTCCAGTCATATTACCAAACTGGCTAATAAGCCCTCCATTTTCAATTTGTTTGTCTAAATGCATTTTGGATATCTAGTAAAAAGAAACAGAGACATAGAAGATACTTTGCTGCCACTGTAAGAAAACCATATCTCAGGGCTTTCCAAAGTGAATGGCATGCCAGGGCAGACATGGCTCATCTTTTTTTTTTCAACAAGATGAGAAAACTAATTTATATCTAGTGAAAAACTTGATTATGCTTTTAAACCAGGGATGTATTATTCACAAAACTTTACTATTTGATTTCTTAACTGCTGATTGCTAATTGCAGGATCTGCTGACCTTATTTACTGTTCATGTTCTTTTTAGACCCCACAACAAAACCTAAGAGTGGTGAGCATTTATACGACTATGTAATTTATCTTCCTCTTTTACCGTGGGGACTTGGTTACATTCTGTTCCCATTTTGGATAAATATTTTTTGTTTGTTTTTGCCAAAAACTTAATCATATGTAGAAAAACTGATCTATAATAATTGTGTCTGTATTTAATAATTTGATGTACATTTATTCATTTATTTCTTCACTACATTTTTGCCATTTAAATCTAGTGACTCAGCACAATTCCCTGCAATAAATCAGTCTTCAGACATTGTATTGTAAACTGAGTCCAAAAATGATTATTTTTATTTTTAGTGTTACACATGCCAGAGAGAGAGAAAAATAAGGAGAAATATTTAGTACCTAAAGAAACAGTGAGTACACAGATTTTCCGGTCCAAGCAAAATAATAAACAAGAATGAATTATGGCCATGATCGTTTAAACTTGGGATTTTGATGGTTGGATCTGAAGATACTTCACTGTCACAGTGTTGTGTAATGCAATTCAACAAAGTAATTAAATCTTAGCCTAATGATATTTATACTAATTGCACTCAGATTATTTTAAGTTTATGAAACTTTTAGGATACTGTAATTTTATTCTCATTGCATTATATGCACATAGAGCCTCCTTACAATTACATATGAAAATAAAATACACATTCAATTCAAGCTTAGACCAGAAAAAATATCTTAAGTTTCCTCAAATTATAAAAACATTGAGAGAACTACATTGTTGTAAATACAATTTTCTGTATTGTATCGTAGTAACTGTATTACTAAAAGATCGGTTTTGTAAAAGTTTTTTTTGTTTTTGCTTTGTTTTGCTGTTTTTCTCCAAAATAGTCATGTTCAAAAATTGCACTGCTATTTTGATGACTTTTCTCAGAAGCATTAATTACTATACTACAAAGTTTATGGAAATGTTGGCATATATTTTCCTTATATAGAGAGCAGAAAAGTTACCTTTGGTGAGTCTAAAAACTCAAAAACTTTTGTCATTTACTGCATCTCATCTGACAGCAAGACACTTTGTTAATGAATTGCTTCGAAGGCGTCAGAAGACAAACTTAATTACAGAGAACACAGTTCTTGCATTATTATTCCATATATCCCCAGCTGAATACAATTCTGCAGCTAGATAAACAAATTTCATGGCAGCCTTTATGGCACCACTTTCTGGCCAACCATTGATACCAGTGTTTATTCGCGGGGCTGCGTGAAGCGTGGCAGGCATGAAAATGTGGCATTAAAAGTGGAATCCTTCATTTTCATCTCATTAAACAAAAAAGTTGGCAGAATGCAAATACTTAGCCATGCAGATGTACAATACTTACAAGCCTTCTACACCCCTCACAATGGTTGATTATGTGGTTAAGTGAACAAATGTGGAAAAGAGAGAAGTGGTTTGAGGGTCGCTGTTTGTGGCAACATATTTAATTAGCTAGTTAGTGGTTTAAATGCACAAGGAAAAGTCTAGTTAAAAGGCTGACATCTGTTGATATTTGTTGCTACATTTCAATATATATCGGATATATATATATATATATATATATACATATATATATATATATATATGTATATATATATATATATAGTCTCTCTTTGTGGGATTTTTATGTTAGTTTCTGTTCAGAAAGCTCTATTGTGTAAAAATGAACGAGTTAAGATTTTATCCTGAAAATTAAAACTCTTTAGCAGAATATTTATCATTTAGGCAGAAGAACAATGTTTATGTATGTTTTTTTTTGCATATCTTATGGATTTCACTGATGTATTTGAATTAAATCTAATATTTGTATGCCACATTATTTCTAAAAAAAAAAATAAAATAAAAAGGTATTCCCTTTCTGCCTGCCATGAACCAGACTCTTCTTTTAATTAAAAACATGTAAGCATAGTGTTCACATACTTCCAGAAACATGTAACATATTGTTTTGGTTATGTGGAGATTCATTTCTACTGCCTCACCCTGGCCAAACAACGGGAGTATTACATATCTCCACATGCGTGTGCGGATGCGGGTGCGTGTGTGTGTGTCAATGCTTGTTTTCAGCTACCATACTTAGTTCATAATGAGCTATCCATTGCAAACACATATAAACACACACGACAAGTCACTTCCTTCCCATTTTGGTGTGTGTATATGTTTTTGTGTGTACCGCCAGGATAACACTGTGAACACTGGCAACAGTGCCCACGCCCTGGGGCCGCGCCATGTCTTCTCACACCTCTCATTTTCAGTCTGGGGCTTCATCCTTTGTACAAATACTCGTTTTTGACTTAAATAATAGAACCACTCTTTGGGTTGTAATATACACAAATCCTATAAAATTACAGGGAGCTAAGGGTCCACATGCGGTTCTACCTTTGTCACTAAATCCCAAGTTAGTATTTATTTATTTTTTTTTACCATATTTAATGTTTTTACTACTCCCACCTGTAAACGGATAAAACGATACATTTTTAAATTGGAAACATATTTATTTTTGTCTCAAATTTCTTACGTCATATATTTTATTCAGTGCGTAAATTTATTTTACGTTAATTGTGCATTGAAGTGTTCTTCATTTATTTTTACTTTATTGTTGGACTGGGCTTTACCCTGAAAGGGAAGCTGCTGCTCCCTTTGTAAAATACTATACACACAAGTGGAAATCACTTAATAACATGTTTGTTTCCCCTCTAATCCTTGAGTATTCTTTAAGAAAAAAATGTTCACCCTTTAGTGAAACATATAATTGCTGGGTTGCCAGCTCACAAAGGTATCCCCAGGTTTTTGGCTTGATAGAAGAGGGCCAGTCAATTAAAATAATTACAGTATTTCTGTGATAACTGCAAGGTTTGGGTATTTTAGAACATTTAGGGATTTGCAGTTCCATATAATTGGAGCTGTGAAGTCCACCTCCTACTTTTTGTCAAAAGCAAGTGATTATGTGGAAGAACACACAGTCATTTGGTGAGTTCTAAGCTTTAATGCAGTGTTTCCTAATCTGTAGGTCAGAAGCAATGTGTATCACAGGCCAGAAGACATACAGATGTATGTCAGGTGTTGGAGGTTCTTCAACAAAATCTTAACTGCTAGGTAAAGTTTAGAAATATGCCATTCGCTAAACTGGTTAAGCACTGGTTATTGAATTCCCTTGTTACCGTCTTCTACTTCAGCTTCTGCAGTTTTACATTCCACAACAACCAAAACAAGTCAGTTCACCACCAGCCATGTCCAAGGCCTGGCTCAGAGCTAAGCTATTAGCGCCAGTGGCGAGCCAACCATAACGCTAGTTTGGAGCGATAGCCCTATTTTAGTGTCGGGGCAGCGACTCAGCCATATTGTTAAGATGATTGTTCTGCCAGCCTTCTGTCATGGCTGATGTGGCTGGAGCGCTTGGCTTGGTTAGTGGCAGCCTGGCTCCTCACCGCCTGGAAAGAGGCTTTGCTGTAGGCAGCTCGGAGGCTTTAAATGCCTTATTGTCTATCTTTCTCGCAGCTAACCCTGTTCCCCCTCTGTTCAACTCCATAGGATGGTCAGATGGGAGAAATAAAATGGGGAGAGAAGAGAAAAAAAAATGGAGAGAGAAGCCAAACACCACATGAGGGACCGGTCCAACGTATCATGATCAGCATAGGCTTTTACAGAAGCATCCCACTGCATTGTTTAGCCACTTTCTTTCTGGCAGCTCTGCCATTTGAACAGAATTTTGACACTGCGATGGGGAATTCTGAAGATTAAAGGGGACATATTTGGTACACTTGCTTCTTGGCATTTTTTATTTTTTTTTAATCACTGGGGAAGGTAGAAAGAACTTGAAATGTGAAACTTTTCTTTATCCTTTCATATAATTTATTCAAATTCATACACATGTTGTATGGAAAACGCATTATGCACTTTGCTTTTATTATAGTAGCAAACAAGATGTTACCATTTTGAAACACAGTTTTATTTTCTTCTTATTCGGAGCATCATGGCATTAAAGGTCATAAATGAAGAATAAACACCTGGACAAATGTGGATAATTTGGCAACTGGAAGACAAGTTTAAACAATTTAAACATGCAAACTCTTTTTGGTCTTTAGCACTGATTGACAAGGAAGAGAAATTAAGCCGAGCTGCTGTTGTACTGCATGTTGTTGTTCTCCTGGGTGGTTGACCAAAACCATCATATGCTGACAGGAAGGATGATCACAAACCTAAATAGCTGCTTTATAACAAAAAGGGAAAAATTACTAGTTGGTTTGGTCACTGTTTTTTTTTTTTTTTGGATGATGGCAACCAATTAATTAGTTTTATTCTCAATATCAAGAAAAGCTGCCTATACTTCCTTCACAATTTGGTACTCTTTGGCAGTCTTAATCTTTTTCACATCTTCTTTGGAGACTCTGTAAACGCTTTTACAACTAATAAATTAAAACAATTTGCTAAATAATATTTGTGTCTCCTGAACAATAATGTGACTTCATCAAACGCCTGTAAGTAAAGAGTTTCACAGAAGTATTGTGATCAAGTGACAGCTCATTGGTTCAGAATGACAACAGGTAAACCTGATCAGCCTACAAGCCACAGTGTTGTGTTGCGATGTGAACAGGAGAACAGCATTTAAATTTTTACAACTGATCTGAAAGGGGAAAATGTGCATGAGCTGCCACTGCCTCTCTGTTTGCTACGAGTTACTCAGAAGGAGCTCAGCTATGACCGAGTTGGACAGCAGTGTGGGGAGACACTCGATCAATGCATGGCACACGGCTGTAACTGGATTAGGAATTACAATGTTTAAGATGAGGTGTTTAGTTTATGAAGTGAAACTCCTTCTCTATCCCCCTCCCCCCGCAATAAATGAATTCCTAGATCCACAAAGAAAATAGTTTATGAGGTAAATTATGAATGAGGCATTTAAAAACACATATGAATCTAGCTAGCTTTAGATCTAGTAATCCTCCTTGCACAAAGGTTTTCAGCAGAGCACAGACTGTGTTTACCAAATAGTTTTGTAGCTGTTCTGCATCTGAAATAAATCGATAAAGCATTACATGTTTTAGATGAAATGCTGTTAGAATATTAAAGCAGATTTCTAAAAATCCTGTACCAGATCAGCAAAAAACAGGTCCAGCTTAATTATTAAAACTTCTTCATAGTGCTGATGAAATGTGGGAACTTTAAGTTTGTGTAGAGGATCATCCATTGAGAGTTTTTGTTTTTTCTTTTAATAATAAACACATGTCACTTGCTTATATTAATCACATTAAATATCTATTATATTTAACATCTCATCTATTAAAGTTACAGAGTTCATAAAATCCCGTTTTCAATGATATATGCTTTATTTTGTAAAATGTGTAATTACTAAAATATTATTTGGAAAAAAGACAAAAATAATAATTTGGCAAGTCAAAACAAGAAAAAAATGTATTTCCTTAATGCACTATTGTTTGACATGTTCTTCCATTTTCATTATGGATAAACAGCAGACACATGAACAAGAAATGATGACAAACTGCACAAAGACTGCAGTATATTTTTCTTAAAGTACAGAATTAGGAACAGATGTATTTCAATTAGCAAATTAAATTTTGCAGATATTGCATAATTGAAACAAATAGTAGATTATTATGTTTTTGAATAGATTATCCACCTCTGACTGTGCAGGTATAGTTATGGTTTCATATATTCTTCCTATTTGGAGTCACTAGAAACACCAACCAAGGCGACACTGTTCTGCTCAAAACTTTTTCCAATTGTCCAAATATTTACGTGGCTCTATGTGTGTGTGTGTATGTGTGTGCGTGTGATTGTATGTGTGTGCTTTTCTACGCCTGTGCAAAGATTCAGATTGTTGGAGAGAACTAGTCATTTAGGGGGCCCCTCTTCTCTCCTCAGCTGCTCCCTGCCTTCCCCAGTAATTAGCCTAGTGTGGCAGCCACCTCTTGCTGCTCAGTCTGGGAGAGAGACACTTGACACGGCAGACATCAGAGAGATTTTCAGGAGGCTCTCCCGGCGCCCCAACAGCTCTTAATTAACCACTTAGGTATCCCCGCTCATTCTCCCGGTCGGCACTTTCCAAATGGTAAGGAGGTTCTGTGCCACGGATCTAAACACCGGGGGAAGCGTGCTATCAAAAGATCTGGGTAAATGAAGGCTTGTGTAAATTATTTTTAATGATTCCCTCCTGGCACATCATTATGTTTGTAGTTACACACAGGCACTTCTGAGACGGCTCATCTTTGCTAAGGTCATCAGCAGGACCAACTGTAACTAGCTGCTAGTCTGTAAATGGCTTATTAATTAGTGCTGTGGTTTTACATAGCTGTGAGCTCTGATATATGGAGCAGGGATCGTAATTGTGGGGAATCAAAAATGATGATGATGATGATGACGACGATAACCAATCTCCAGGCTATTTATGCAAATTAGCCCCTCGTATTAGAAAATCATTACCTATCCAAACACTGCAACACTCAGCCCGCGTGAATTACAATGATGGATTTTATGATAATTGCGATTTAATTTCCTCCCTCTCGCCATCTCTCTTTTGTCTGTCTGCGGTTTGAAAATAATTTGAGTCATTGCGAGAGCTATTAATTCTGTATTAGTTAAAGATGAGTAGATGGGTTTATTCAATTTTCTTCTAAATTTTGATTTGTAATAGATCATCACATTGTTTTCTTTTTTTTCTATTTATCAGATTATCACTATGTCTTCTTTTCTTTGTTTTGGTTGTCCTCCCGAGGCCAGATTTATACTATTTTTGGAAATTTGAAAATCTGTGATCAATTGTATTCCTGTGAATATTATTACTATCTGTAAATGGTACATTTTAGATTTTTAACTAAAATGAACAAAAATGACTGATGCATTTGAACTTAAAACATTACAATATTGTGCTCACATAGCATGTCACATGTGGCTTGACAGTGAAAAGGTGGACAATGTAACATAATAAGTGGAGAACTTCTGCCAGATTGCGATTCATTTTTTTATTTTTTACCTTTTAGGGAAAGTCTTGCTCCTCCTGTCCATTGCCTGGATTGGATTTAATTATCTGCCAAGCTCTGCTCTAACAAGTGCTTTGTAGTTTGGTATTGAAATCTCCCCGGAAGTCTTCAGAGAGCCGAGGTGAACTTTGCATTCATGAGCGAAGCAAATACTACATAACCTTGATGAAATGTGCATTTCACCTTAGGCTATGAGAAGAGGACATAGAAACCCCACATCATTACATGAAGGCAGCTCTCCTCCCTGACCGCTTTAAAACAGCACTGTGGCAGATCAAAAAATAAAAAAAACAGAAAGAGTCAATTCTTTGGTTTGTCTTTTTTACCTTGCATGTCAGCCAGTATATATTTATGGATCATTCTCCTGATTAAAAAAAGTAATATTAAATAAATTGTAATATTTTTAAAATGTTTGTTTATTTTTCACAAATGAAAACATGAGAACTTAACAGAAAAGCGTAAAAAAAAAAAAAAAAAAAAAAACTTTTTAAGACATATGTAGGTGTAGTGAAATGCCCTGCTTCAAGGTTGTTATTTTAAAAGTAAATACGAAACAAGCTTTAATCAAACGCATATTTGAATCTGTAGAATGTGACAATATAAATTAAGCTGAACTCAAGTTTATAACTTGTAACACTTGGAAATTATCATAGACTGGAAATCCTAGTGATTCCACATTTTGACCTTTTTATTACACTGTTGGGCCTCAACAACCACCAAGCTTTTATACTTATTCTAAGTTATTAAATGTGACGGTATTAACCATGGGGGTAAAGAATCTAAAAGAACTGAGTTTATGACGCATAAAATGAGGCCAGATCAGTGGTGGTGTTTTTTCCCACCACCAGAGATGAGTCGGGTGTCTCTGGTTCCACACTACCAGTTTACCCGACCCAACCCGGGCCCGTCTCTCTCAGAGAGCCTTTTGGTATGCTGATGGTATCCAGGCTGCAATCAACATCTGCTAATTTCTGTCTATTAACCATATTGTCGTAACACATGATCATGATGTTCTGTTTGTATGGCTGAACTGAGACTTATGACCCTAATCCATCATCTGCTTGTCATATTTTTATGCGTTGTCTGCGCAGTTCCCCGCTGCCCAAAGCGAGCGCATTACAAGGCCCTGTCTAAGTTATTGGCCAGCTGCTAGAGCCATGCCCAGCTGAAGAGGTCATTGTGTTTCTCTCTGTTTTTTTTCCTCCCCACTTTTCCTCCCAGAATATCACACTGTAGCACAGCAATGCCAAGGATAATACAAACCGTATGTCCTGTGAAGCTATCGTTTGCATGCTCCGTAGCTGAATATTTTACCAGGCGCCACATCCTTCTCTGTTCACAGACACAAATGGATAGAGTGAATGCTGAGGTCTTCTTCACTACTTGCATCAGTTTTTGACTACAGACAACTTCTGTCTCTCTCTCTCACACACACACACACACACACACACACACACACACACACACACACACACACACACACACACACACACACACACACAAACATGCTCAACATATTACGTGCATTCACAAGGATCATGCAGCTCAGAAATTTTGAATTACATTTTACTACAGGTTTGTTTTGTTTTGTTTGTCCACTGCTGTTGGTTCCCAATAATTATTATTTTTTTCTTTTTCTTTTCGACCTTCCTATTTGTCACTGTCCAGCTAGCTGCTTGAACAGATGCAGCAATTTGTGCTATTAACTAAAAATAAAAATAAAAAATAGTGCAAAAGAGGATGATTTCACTTGTATCTTTTCATAGAGAAAAATTCTGAATGACACTTCAAGGCTACCTCACTCACCATACTAATCATCCAGGATATTATATAGCAAATAAATTAATAAAAATGAGGTACCAGTGAAATTATGTTTACCATTATAGCAAATTTAAATCTGTTCAAAACATCCAGACCAGTATTTTATCATTCTTATGCTTCACTTCTTTTGTAAAACAACTGCAACTCTGTAAGTCAACCAGACTCAACATGCTGTCCGTCTAAGTTACTAGGACTGGAGATGATGAAAAATAAGAGAGTGCATGTGATAAAAAATGTTTTCACACAGCTCTTTTTTTTGCCATTCATACCCCTGTTGTAAAAATAAAACTATTTTAAAAAAACATCAAATGACACAGCAAGGCATCCATAACTGCCACATTATTTGCAAAAAAGAAAGAAGGAAAGAAAGAAATTAGAAAACAAAGAAAGAATAATACAAAGAAAGAAAGAAACAAAGAAGGCATTAATAAAGGTTGGATGAAATGTGCAAAATACATCATGTTTTTGTCATCTTTTTTGCAATTCTACGCTATGATTTTAAATCGTCTTCTAAGACAAACAATATTTGGTGCAAATGAAACTGTGTTTTTCAACACCCACTAATTCATGACATTGTGAATATATATATATATATATATATATATATATATATATATATATATATCTATATATATATATATATATCTCACAAATATATCGAGAAGAGACATTAAAATAGATT
>CAEGAF010013452.1:0-12255 GCA_903067075.1 Micropoecilia bifurca
ACTGCAAAAACCCCAAATTTACCAAGTATTTTTTTGTCTAATCAAGTGCAAATATTTTACTGCAACTAAAATAAGACAAAACTAACTTATAAGTAACTTTTCAGCAAGAAAAGGTTACTTGCTTTTAATAAATAATTCCTTAATAATGAAAAAGTTCTAGTTTTAATGACAGATTATTTTACTTATAACATGAGAAAAGTGTCTTGTTGCCTGCAGAAGTTAGTTTTTTATTATTTTAAGTGTATCAAGATATTTTCACTAGAAAATACTTGGTAACATTTTGTGTTTTTACAGTGTAATAATTCCCATATCAAATGTATTATTTCTGATCTAAATCACTCAATGTAAATGTTTGTTTTCAGGTCAGTATGAATATTTAAAAAATCTTTATTCCTCACCACATTACGTAAAGCCTCTGACATTTGAAAACTATGGCTATACACATTCTCCTGGTTATGGATTAAAAGATTAAAAAGTGACATGTTTGTAGTAAAAGCAGCGGATGAATCTGACTGAGAACCGTCACATGCAGAGTTCAAAGGTTAATTAAAACGTCATTCCAGCTTAACGGCTGCTGGACAGAGAATCAGAGACTAAATATGGAAATGTTACGATGAAAACTCTCACATCGAAACGTCACATCACTCTGAATAAAAGTTGTTTAAATCTGTAAATAATTTCCTCTTTGAAATGCAGAATCCTGCAAGTTATTTTAGTAAAAAAAAGAATAAAACACACTTGTTTCCGTTAATTCCTGTCCTTGATCTGGATTTGGCCTCATTCAACAATTATTAACAAAGTTGGGTTGTGACTAGTTACATTTACTTAAGTAACTTTTTTGGACAGAGTATTTTTACTACGCTGTACATTTTTATTTTTTACTTGAATAATTATAAAGTATTTTTACTCTTATTTGAGTAAAATTTCTGGATTTTCTTCCCTCTGAATAAAAAACAAACAGGTTTTAACCAAAAATCCACCTGCAGTTTTTATTAAAAGTTTTTTTTACTGGAAGAAAAAACTTATTTTGTCTGATTTTATTTTTAGAAATTGTTGTCATTTCTGTTCTTAAAATTACTTATAAATGTAAATTACTTATCATAAAGATAAATGTGTTATCTTTATGATCCGCCTGATGATGTAATTTGTAGATATTAAATGATTGATAATCTGATCAGTACTTGACTAGACATTTTTTACCAAATACTTTTTTACTCTTACTTGAGTTGTTTTTTTTTTTGGACGGCTAATTTTTACCTGTAATTCAGTAAAGATCTGTTGAAGTAGTGCTGCTCTTACTTGAGTATAATTGTGGGTAAGCTACCTAAAATCTGCCTGCTACATGTTAGGTTTTACTTGCTTGTTTAAATGTATAGCAGTAACATTTTCTTTCCAGTCACTTGAATCAGATAAATGTTGCTGAGCTCTGCAGCTCGGCTGGAAACCACAGACTTATACAACCTAATCGACGGTAGAAACTGATGTCAGCGACTCTGCAGCCCCATTCCAGGCTCTGCTTCAACAATCTGCTCACCTGTAATGATGTTGTCCAGCAAAGTGGTGGGCATGCAGAAAATCCCCACCAGCAGGTCACTCACTGCCAGGTTCAGGATGAACAGGTTGGTCACAGTCCGCATGTTTCTGCTCCTCAGCACGATGAAGCAAACCACTCCGTTTCCCACCATGCACACCAGGAAGATCAGCAGGTAGGACACGATAAAGATGGCGGCGGTGGACGGCTGGTGCAGGTAGTATCCCACATACGTGATGTTCCTCCTGGGAGTGACCGGCTCCACCGTGGAGTTAGAAAACGTCCAGTTGTCGTACAGTTGAGTGGAGTTGCTCTCTAGTCCTTCGTTCATTTTAAACCTGAAAAATTAAGACAATTTTTAGACAGTTTCTGTTCAAGGTGAGTTTTTATGCTTCCCTAAACTGGGATGGGTTACACAAAACATCTTACACACAAATTAATCATTCTCCTTTCAGAATGAGACGTTTGAGGGCATGTGTGTCAAACTTGGGGTCCGTGGGCCAAGTATGGCCCGCTGTAGCTTTTTATGTGGCCCTCACTAATCCACAAAATTTACACAAAATCCCAACAATTTTTTCTGATTTTAAGTTATAGTCCGTTATTTTAAAAAGTCGTATTTAACATCATGACTTTTTTTCAGCACAAATATTAGCTCAATATTTATATTAATATATTAGCACAAATATTGTAAAAATTCTTTCAAAATATTTCTAAATTGTCACCACAAAATATGTTACTGTGACTTCAGAAAAAATCACAAAAACAATCCTGGATGGACTGATCAGTGTGAAAAGATGTTTAATATTTCATTTTCAGAAAGACACTGTCACTTTAAATCCACATAAGCTGCTGCTGGCCACTCCCACCAGCCAATGTCAACATTAGGTCTGTCGTAATAACACATTTTTCTGGACAATAAATTGCCCCAAAATTTATTGCGATAAACGATAACGTTGTTGTTTTTAGATCATTTTCAGGTAATGTAGTAATGACATAATAATGCAAGAACACATTATCAGTGATCAATAAACTTTAAATTCTAATGAACATTTAAGACCGGAACTGGAAGACATTTTAAAAATTCAAGACAAATAAAATGAAATATGAAATCTTCAAAAAAAGGAGCTAAAAAGAAAAAATATAAATCATGTAAATGGAAATTAGTGAGCTCACTTAATTTGTCTTGCGATTAACTGATATATTGTTTATTGCAACAGGCCAACTCACATGTGGAAATGACTGAAAACAGATCCTCAGTGATACAACCTTAATGCTTTGAAAAGCAGACGTAGAGCCTCCTGCACAACCAACAAAAATACAGCAAGGGCTTTCTGGATGCTCAGTCAGCAACTAATAATTTGTCTTTTCCAGCAGCCATTGTACAGCGGTAAAACCAGATCACCAAACGAGCTGAAGCTTTGACACCAAAAATCATAAAGCTATTGCCAAATAATAGTTGGGTGTTTTATACTTATTTTTGTTGTTGTTTCTTCCGTTAGGAGCAGCTGAGACCCAAATGGAAGTACAAAAACCTGAAAAATATGAACTTTCCATAATAATTCCCCTTTCTAGAAAGGGAACACACCAAATATAATTTCAAACTGACTTAAAATGAGCCATTCGTTTTAATTTTGCTATAGCAGCAGCTGTTTATTTTTAATTTAGAATTTGCTTCGCCGTCTATAAACTAGTAGGATTTGGTGCGATTCTCTCCCAGTTTGACCAGTAGAACAGGGAATCAAATGGAAGCATAAGACTGGATGTCAAATAAACCTTCAGCTACATCAACACCACGTATTTCATCTGAAGTCAAACCGTCGATGCAGTCATGTAGTTTGTTTTCGCGCGCGGCTTTCATATGGCGGTGCAGACAGTGACACGTCTCTGCAGACGGCACATAATCCCTCATTGTGTCAGATAAACTTTCCTCAAAAGTATTCATGGTTTCCTTTGGCTTCAGAGTTGTTGGTTGTCCCAAGTTCTGCACCAAACATTTGAATAGAAAATTGAGTGGAAGGAAGACGTGTTGTAGGAAATGACACACCAGTTATTGTCAAGCAGTGAAAATACCTTAGTACACTGGAAGTAAGAAAAAAATTACTTACCAATGACTTTTCAGCAAAATATAAAACATTTTAGTTAATAATTTTTTATTATTTACGAAAAAAGTAGAAGTTCCAGGCACCTTTTGTCTCGAGAAAAATGTATTGCAAGCAAACTAACCTGCCAGTGGAACTAGTATTTATTTGCTTAATATTAAGGAATCACTGACTTAAAGAAAGTTCCTACATCTTTTTGAAAAGTTAACTTGAAAATAAAGTTTTTTTCCACTTTACTAAGATATTTGAACAAGAAACTAACCAAAATCACCTGGTAAGACTTTGTGGTTTTGCAGTGTATGGAGGCGACAATTTTATTCTCCATTGGCACCAAAAGCTCCTTCAACCAGAAACCTCCTCTGACCTTTAACCCCATAGGAAAGCTGTGAACTGTTGTCAAGAGGAAGACGAGCGACACCGGATATATTAATCTGTCTTGTACTAGCGTGTGTGTGTGTGTGTGTGTGTGTGTGTGTGTGTGTGTGTGTGTGTGTGTGTGTGTGTGTGTGTGTGTGTGTGTTTCCAAATCAGAGCAGATTTCTGATCCCAGCCTTCTGCCACTGAAATGGATGAGTTACATAAATGGATTACCAGCTGGAGAAAACATTTTGAATTTGGACCCAGCTCTGATGTTTGACACATTTATCATCTCATTGTGACTTGTTCTACATTTTACCAAGCAAAAAACGCAAGTAAATTACTTTTCTCCATCATTTTGGCACCAGAAACGAAGTAACAACAAAAACTTTCTCTCTTATACAATCAGCCATCAAAACAACTCATTCTCCTATTTATCTTAAGCAGCTGCAAGCCTCAGATTTATTAATTAATGTGTGATAATTGGTGTTATCTGATAACAGATCCAACATTTTCTTTTTTGGGGAAAATCAGCATCATATTTCTCCTTGTTGCTTTTATGTGGTTTGGTTTCATCAAAGCTCTTATCTTCACTCTCTCAGCTTCGACGTGTTTTATTTATTTTGGGGAATATCAGTCGTATATTAGCGCAACATAAGTTAAGACTGAACTGGTTCGGTTCTGTCCAACAGGCTCTGGAGTTACGACACCTAGTGGCTGCCTGTTGAAACAGCAACAACGCTGTTGCTTTTCTTCTCTATGTTTTTCTTCTGCAGCCTGTTTGCATGAATCTATATTGTCTATGAACAATAATAATGACATTTTTACAGCTCCAGACACATTTATTGGTCCCACTAGTAGAAGGCATTAGGAAAAATCAATTTTTATTGTAGCAGTGTGATCTCACACTGTAAAATGTTGAAATATCCATCCATCTTTCACCTGAGCAGATTTATGCTGCAGGAATTTTTTTTTTTTACAAAAACCTCAGTGCCCTTATAGATCCCTGTATAGATGAATAAAATATTTTTTTTTCATTTGTCTTCATGTCTTAAAGCTCATTTCAAATTTCTAACAACTTTTAATTAGTTAATTCTTAAATTTCGGTTTATATATTCTTAAATTGTTAATATATTTATTGTAGTCACTAGCTGTGGTTCAATTACAAATGAGTGTAAAACGTCATCAATATTTTTGCTAATGTTGAAAAAACACAATTTTCCAATTACAGTGTTTCCATTATAAGAAACAATTAAAATCACACACAAATACGTTTGTCATAAATTGCTAAAAAAAATATATCACATCCTCCAACCACTTCCTGTCTTCTTTTTTGTGGTTTCCACCAGTGGCAACATCTGCTTGTTGATTATCTGACTCTTGTGATGCAAAAAAATATATATATTATTTTTGCAGTTTTGTGAAATAAAAATAAAATAAAACTCACCTTGGCGCAAAATTGTTTGTATCAAAAAAAAAAAATTTTAATTGCCGTGTTTCCATAAAGCAAATTTATTTTCAAATGTCACATTATACAATTATGGAAACGCAGCTACTGGCTGTTAGGTTGGATAAAAGGTCAAACTGAGTCAGATCCAAAGTTCACTGCTATCTGCAGATCCCATCCTGTTCAGTCGTAACACAAATATCCACATAAGGAGTTTAATAAACTGAGCTTGAATTGTAACTGGAATCACAGGCTTTGCTCCGATGACACTAATGTTTTCACTTCTCATAGTCTGGTAGACTTGGGTTGATGAGGAAACAAAATTACATTTGTTACATTTTCAGCTGCTGCGGTTCGTTTTCACACTGCTCTGTGTCAAACAAATCAAAAAAGCAAAACCTATTCCCCTCCTCACCTGTGGGGGCGCTGCACCAAGAACCAGAGCAGGAAACCAAACAGAAACCTTTAAAGAAGACACTGAGTATAACTTCTTTCTTCACAAAATGTAAACAAAAATGGATGTTAGCGATGGTAGGATTTCTCTTTTGTCTTTGGTATAAAAAACACAAGCCATTTCTCTTGCTAGCAGAAGGCTAACACGTTGGTTTTGGTTGTATTTACCCAGAATGCCCTATGCTGTAGTCCACTTCTTGCTTTTGGAGCAGTCTCTGGTCCACTTTGTGTTCACATATGCATTCAAACCGCACCAAAGTTCACTTTAACCAAACAGACCAGAGTTTGAGTTTTAGTTCACATCTGAGTTTGATTTCATGTTCTAACCTCCAAAAATGAACCAGACTTTCTATATAAATGAACTGGAGAGGTTTAATTAAAGTGGATAAAAAAGGGGCGTGTGAATGCAGGATACGATCAACATTTCTGGCAACAAAGAGTCAGAGTTGGTCTGATTATGAATATAAAAGTCAATATGAGGAGAACCAGCCCGTAGGCACAGTAAATGACTGGTCATGCTGTGGGCCTGTTTCTCTTCTAACTGCCCTGGGAAACTCGTTAAGCTACCAGGGGAAACGTTGGAGGGATCGTCTCATCCTGGAAATCCTAGTTAAAGTCAGAAATTACACCCAAAAACTAAGTAAGTTGAGCAGGAAGTGCTGTGGTTGTGGAAGTGTAAAAGTCTGAGAAAGAAAGTTTTCCCTGATAAGAACCTGGAATAAAATGGATCTTATTTCTTCATCTTTTCTCTCTGCTAAAACCTCTCAAACTGATCTATAAACAGATATTTCTTTTTTTTTCTTACTTGAATTATACTACAATCAGTTAATAGATTATTTCAATGATTAATGTTGCACCAACATAAATTCCCTTTTGGCGACATAATTCTGTTTAAAACATTATTAATGCCGACATTTTACGACATCATGCTAATCAGAGTGGCTACGATCAAGGTAATAAAATACATTTATTTCTTCATAGCTCAATATTCTAAAACACAGCTAAACCATTTTTTAACCGTAAATCTGAGCACCAGACGTCCATTTTACTTATTTTCCAAAATCTGAACAGAAACACAAAACGACTCCAGTTTCTGATCATGTAAATATGGGCTGTAGAAAGCAGCTTGTTCACATGTTGAGACCTTGTGCCGCTGAATCGATAAGATCACTTGTTCACAATCAGATCCATCAGTAACAAGCAGCAGAGCTGAAGTGGAACCGAAAAGGACAGAGATAAACTCACAGCATCAGATAAAAACTATATTTACTGTTATTTCAATTTGCAAAAAATATGCCACATTCTTCTTGTTGCTTGATAAATGATCCACACCCAAAAGAAGAATGAACAGCTGCCATCAACTGGAATCTCATTGTGAGATCATTACATCCCTGCAGGCTGTTAACCTGCAGGAAAACCTCATGAAAGCATCCAGACTCAGAGGAGACAGAACAGAGCAAATAGTGTTTAACAATAATAGCATAATCAGCCTGTGAGTTTCTAATATGGATTCATCACTTTATAATCACAAGACACCTTAATTATCCTCAAATTAAGCAAAATATCAAGCTTACTGTTTCTGAATTTGGCTGCATCGTTTCATATCTGCTGGATTTTGCTGTGAGTTGCTTTGGTTTGTCTTGTAATGAACTCTGAGTTCTTCAGTCTCAGTTCTAAGGTTTGATTCGGCTCCATGATCAGAACCACAACAAAGAGACTTTCCTGGTTCACTTTGATTGAATTATGAGGAGATCATTTAAACGAAAGGGGGAAATGTTACAATTTGCGGAACTAAACCAACATGCACAAGAGTAGAGACCATTTTAATCATAAATATGATTTTGCAACAGAACCAAAATGTCTCCCTGTAATTAGGTTGACCCTTCATTAGTTAGGATTCGCCCTGAACTCGGGAGAAACACGCATGTTGTGCCAACAGCCTCTGCGCCTTGATCTGCGTTGCCGCTGCGCTTTTCATGCCTCCATGGGAACTTTGTTCCTCTAATTGCGCTCCTGTAGCGAAGCGCACCGAGGACCCAGAGGGGACCTGAGGGGTCCTGAGTGGTTCTGAGGGACCCAGAGGGGACCTGATGGGACCTGAGGGGACCTGAGGGGACATAAGGGGTCCCGGCGCCCTTCACTGGTCCCCGCAGCACAAAGACGAGTCTGTCACCAAGTAATGACTCCGCACTGGGGCGGGGAGGGAAATGAGAGCCGCTAATCTACTGACCTGAAACCCTCATCAAGATGCAAAGAAGTCCATGCATTTATTTCAGATCTTTGTAAATAATTATTTACTCCTTATTTGACGTCTTACCTGCTTTGAGTCCAGTTAAGTTGACAACCAGAGATGCGCTTTGAGCAGCGATAAAAAAGAGTCCAGATTCCTTTAAATCAGACATGGATTGAAGGTCCAGCTTCACCGAGCAGCTCAGGAACGAAACAGCCGAGCTGCGCTCAGTCTCAGTCCGGCTTCATGTGCGTCGCTGGCGCAGGCAGCGCGCAGAGTGAGCGCCACGCCGCTCCGCGCCGCGCCGCGCAGCGCTGACGTCTGCAGCGGAGGGGAGGGATTAGCGCGGGGCTAATGGTTGGATGAGTTTCCCCTCCTGATCTCTTCCAGCTGCCGCCTCGGAAATGTCAAGAGTCTGATATTAAAAAGTCAAAGCTGAAAGTGAGAGGATGAGGCTGCGGCTCAAAGCTCCATATTTACTCTGAAGTCTCCACTCAAAACGCCTCATCTTCTCTTAACATATTAAATCACAAGTGTCCCATTTTACTGGGAGACATTCCTCAGAGTCTCCGATGTGGTTCTAAAATTGTCGAGCAGTTTTCAACAAAACCATGGGATTGTTTAACAGCAAAATACTTTAAAATATGCTGGAGAACATAATGAAGGACTATTGATGATTATAAAAATATGTTCTGCAAATGGCTGGTCTTGTTATTCTTTCTTTGAAGAAATGTCCATGGCATGTCTATCTGACCTCTATCTGACCTCTATCTGGTCTCTAACTGGTCTCTATCTGGTCTCTATCTGGTCTCTATCTGGTCTCTATCTGACCTCTATCTGGTCTCTATCTGACCTCTATCTGGTCTCTATCTGGTCTCTATCTGGTCTCTATCTGACCTCTATCTGGTCTCTATCTGACCTCTATCTGACCTCTATCTGGTCTCTATCTGACCTCTATCTGACCTCTATCTGGTCTTTTCATGACAGTCTGAACAACAAAGGTCGGATTTTTATTTTTATTTTTTTCCCGAATATTACCTTCTTGGATATTCGGTGTCTGATCTTTCAAATATAACCCGACTCTGACCGGTTCATCCGACCTGAACGTCATCGATCCTCAACAAACGTCACTACTCTCTGATACGGGAAACGGGAAGATAAACAACAACCATAATGGACGTGTGAACGTAGCCTTAAATGGAAGCCGTGCCAACTAAAAGTGACAAAAAAAAAAAGTCGAAAACCTAAATTTTGGTTAAGGAAGGAGGCCAACTAAAACTTCAGGACCTTTCAGTGAGACAGTCACCGTCACTGTTTTGCTAATGATACAACGTAACTCTCTGCCGTTACAATGCATTTGGCATTGACCATAAAGTTGTACAAATTGAACTTACGAAAAGGAAGAATTGCAAAATTTAGTTTTTTTAACATCACTGGAATAACTTCATGTTGCTTGTTTAATCAGAATTTGACTCATCATAAGTCAAATTCAAAAATACTCTTTTTATCCCAATGGAAAATTAAATCATGGTTCCCCAAAACAAATGTTTTCCAACAAAACTGCATAATCAAAGTTTGACCAAAGAAAATCTCAGTGGAAGTACAGAGCTGCTCCCACATGCTGCCACCAAAATAGTAGAAAGTCGACGCTACAACAAATATCAGTGATTCAAGCAATAATTTTGGCTGCCTAGCAAAACTTAATCTGTACATCCACATCTATGTATTTTAACATTTTAGTTTAAAACTAAATAAATTGAATGTGTTCAAACCCTCTTAAATTTAGACATTTTTTGGTGGATGTCATGATTTGCGGTGTAGTTGTGGTGAGAGAACGCAGGCAGACCCAGGATGAAGTGACAAAAGACGATGATTTTAATGATAAACACAAAGAACCGAACAACAGGGACGCAGAGTGGTGACACGACGAGGATCCGACACAGACAAGACAACAGGTGGACTTAAATACACGAGGAAGGTAATCAGAAAACTAGACACAGCTGGGATCAATGAACAGGGAGGACAGGACAGAGACTCACAGGGAAACAGGACTAAACACAGAAAATCTCAAAATAACTACTCAGAAAACACAGATCACAACAGTGGAACTGTTACGAGTTGCAGCATTCTGTAACTTCATAATCATAAATCTGATTAACTGAAGTGTTTTATGAAAGCGTAGATGCTCAAAAATATTTACAGCTCATTCAAAATTAAACCATTCTTGGATCAGAGATCATTTACTCTCCAGATACATTTAAAACAAACTCCTGCAGAGTCAAAGTTTCCTGATCACACAAATACATTACAATCACGAAACGGTGGAATTTCTCCAAAATATTTTCATAGGGTCAAATTTAAAGAAGGTCAGTTATAAAATTACCAAATCTTATTATCATCAAGTCAGTTGTGAGTGTGAAACAATCCAAAATCAGATTAACAGAATGGGGCTGATGAAATGATTGTCTTCAAATCAGACTGACTATTTGTGTTTTAACAGCCACAGGAAAAATGCTGGTTGTCATGGATTTGCTTAAAAAGTGTGTTGGGGGGAAAAAAAGCTGCTTCTTCTGTAAAACACACAGATTTATGCAGGAGAGTCTGTCTGGCTCACAGGGGAATCTGGTGCACATTATTAAACACTTTGCAGAACCATTTTAAAAACAGATGACTGAGGATGAAGACAAGACGAACATTCAATACATAGATGGATAAATGGTTAGAAATGTAATTAAAAATACGCAATTTCAGAGAGAAGGAAATATTTGATTGATTGGTATGTAATTAAACTTTACATTGACCTCTGCTGTGTAAGGCGCAGATTTAAAAGCCTGAACGTAATTATCTTCATCTCAATTAGACAAAAGTTTTCGACGGGCCTGCTTGTCTATGGCTGGTCATGAATACATCATATGGCAAACAACCATGAATGCACACAATGAACAAAGAAATTAATGATGTAATTCAGTTCAGAAGCACATCCAGGAAACATGTTAATTAAATATGTGTTTTCCAGCCACATGATGCCGTATCATAGCATATATATATGTATGTATATATATATATATATATATATATATATATACAGTGTTTCATATCTATATTAACTTAAAAGAAAATTCACTGTGCAATTAACACCTTGAAATTGGGTCTCTGTCTCCATCTTCATGAAGTCGTCACATCAATATTCTCCATTACAAGAGCATTACTATGTATTTTTCAGCCACATGGTACAGTTTTATAGCACAATGTTGTTATAAAAAGGATATATGCATCAAATATGACTTAAGAAATTTGACTTTGTAGTTACACACCTTGAAATTGGGCCTCGTCTCTTTAAAATATCCTGCTCTTTCTGAAACTTCAGGAAGTCGTCACAACATGGCTCTTCTTTTCTCTAAGAAGTCGCTCCTATAATGAGCTCAACATAGTTCCAGTGTTTGCTAATTGCTGCTGACTAGTCTGAAGGAGCTGAGTGGGGGAGGGGCCATGTTCTTGAAGGCGGGGCTAAGTCCACCCAGGTGTTTCTGCAGTTGAATGGTTGCCATGGAGATTAAAGGATTTCTCAAACATGTATAAAAGAATCAAAGCAACATTCCAGATTTGTTTTTGATGAGGGAATAACTTTATAACATGGTGTAAAGGTAAAAAATGTTGATTTTACATAATACTGTCCCTATAAATTTAAGGAGAAAGCCATTAGGTTGCTTTATACCATATATTAAATGTATTAGTTATTAATAATGTAATTAATATGTAGGACTACACATTGTTGTAATATATCTTTAGCAGCTCTTATACAACTTGTTATACACATTTCTAAATTAATCACACATTACCCAATTGCATATTTATATGGTAAATATGGTCTGAACTTATAAAGCGCTTTATCCAATCATTTTGACCACTCAAAGCACTTTACACTAGATTAGTGGTTCTTAACCTTTTTTGAGGTATCGAACCCACCAGTTTCACATTCATATTCACTGAACCCTTCTGTAGGGATAAATAAAATATGATTTCCCCCCCCCAAATTCAAGACATATGGGTGACACGGCGAGCGTCCCGTTGTTGCGCCGCGCGTTCCCGGCGGCGTGTGAGATGGTGGAGTCGAGGTGTGCAAGTCTTCAACATGTCT
>CAEGAF010013466.1:0-11563 GCA_903067075.1 Micropoecilia bifurca
ATATATATATATATATATATAAATATATATATTTTATAGAAATCTTGCTAATCTTTTGATTACATTCTTTTGACAAATTCAGGTCCAAGACAGTGAGGCAGCCTGGAGCCTCTGTCACGTTTTAATGGCTGCAGGCCGTCCGTTTTGTGTTTGCTTGTCCTGACTGAATAAACATAAAGTGTAACAACGCATAAGCTTTTAAAAATGAGTCCGGCATTCGTGTGCTGCCTTTCTGTGGCGTCCACTCATTCATGAAGTCAATCCATGTGCAGCCAGTGGCAGAAAGTGGAAAGGCAAATATGGCGTATGCGTGTTTCTTTTGTTTCCCCCCCACAACCTTCATAGTCTCTTCTCTGAGTTCCAGTCCAAGAGGTCCCATTCCAGTTTTATGGCAATAAAACTGGTTGATAACATTCAAAATAATTGACATGGGGGTCAGATAGGTCCACTTATGCACCAGAATCATTTATTCTCCAAAGAAAAAACTCTGGATTTTATTAATTCCTGCTTTAAAAAAATGTTTAGCAGTTTTTTGTGCTAAACAACTTTTGCTGTCCTTTTATAAAATCCCTGAGTAAAAATAACTGTGAAGGAATGGACATGAAAACAGCTGAAAAGTGTCTCCTCTAAGTAAGCAATAATAATAACAAAATATCCCTAATTAGTATTTTTGAAGTAATCATACAGTTATAACCCTCAAATATGTGATGTTACATATTAATACACTTTACAGTTTGTTATAAATTTCTCTTCAACGTTTTGTATATTTGTTTGTGCTGATCAAAGTACAACTATTTCTTATTTACATGTCTGATCACAGTTGTAAAAGACAAAATATAGAAATTATGGCATAATAATGATCACCTTTCCAGTTAAGTTATGTTCTGCAATCCAAAACATACCGACTTTCACTTAAAAATGTATAAAGTAAAGTTAAATTCCCTTATTTTTACAGACAAGCCTCACAAACAACGCTGCTCTGCTGATGTGTTTACCAGCTTTGGAAAATAATCAACCATGGAAGCTGGGATAATTGGCTGGTGCCAATTATCCCGTAAAGGTAAACAAGAGCCGGCCAGACGCAGCGTCCCTTTGCCAGGTCAGAATGAAAATTTCATAGCTCCAAATCCAGATCAACATGAAAACTTAATTGCCTCTCAGCCGGGTCGCGCTCAACCTCTGGTAAAATGTTCATGTGGATTCATTAATGACTTTTTAGATATGTATCCCAACAAACTGGAACACAGCTGTCCAGCCTCCATGGTGGAGGCAGCTATTGGCCACGGGAGCGCTGGCGTGTCGTGCGTTTTTAACACGGGGAGGAAATTGTTTTTGGATTTGTGTTCCTCTTGTTCCTCTTTGCACCCGTCAAGTATTGAAATCAATGTAATTGCTGCATGGTTCTGCTCTGATAGCGGATACTAGCTCATCATCTTTTTCTACGGAAACTAAGAAAAAGGTCTTTACACTAAGCTTTTGGCGGATCAAAGAAAACAAACTACTTTGAGTCGTCCAACTTTAGATTATTCAGTATAAAATCCACCTGACACAAAACAACATTAAGCTTTTACAACTCTAAAGCTGACACTTTAGAGAATTCACCAGAAAGGAGCGTCAAATTACCACCTTTTACAAGTCTTTGAATTAGACAGTAAATAACGGTACAGATGTACCTCACTGCAACTGGAACCAAGTTTTGATGAAACTGCTGCATCAATTTTAATTACGGTGCTAATGTGTGAGCTGGGAGTCCTAAAAGCGCCGCACTTGGCAACACTCAGTCTTTGTTGTGTCTGCTCCACAAAAATGTTAAAACCTGTCTGGAACCCGGGGAAGTTTAAACCTTTCTCTTTCCTCTGTTTCTAAATCCGTAGTTCATCTCCTGCCTCCTCTCACTGTCTTAATCCTCAAAAGTGGATGGTTATAATGGAACACAAAGGGGATAGAAAACAAAAATAAGGTCATAAAAAATTAATCATTTCCCCACTAAACATGATTTTTTTTAAACATACGATGCATCATCAGCCTGTTTTTTTAGATACACTATTCTGTTTCATTTAGTACTGCAAGATGAGCGGTTATGATTAAAACTCCTATTTTTACTTTCGAAACGTTTGCCAAGTGTCTTTCATAACATAACAAACAGCATAGCTTTAAAAATGGGATATATACAATAAATCAAAAGGATTAAAGTGTGTCTTCTCAATCACAGCTCCTCCATCAAGCCATATCTCTCCAGTTTCCTCTAGTCTAGGTGTACTTAAAAAATGAAGCCATCAGTGTGCTAAAATGGATTACTTGTTCCCTGACAGCAGGAGGGAGGACAAAAGAGAGGAGGCACAAAATAGAGACTCGAGAATAGTCTGAAAACCCTTCTTATCTTGGCCAGTTTCTCTACAAACCAGAAGTGCAAGAAACGAAATAAATCAATGTTCTGTGAGCATCTAAATGCTATCCAAAAGCATTTTTGACAGGACCGCTTCAACTGGTGATCAATGATGATTTTAGACCTGCAGCAACTTTTGTTTTGTGGGAATGTTGAAATCAGAAGCTTAGTGACTTACTACTAGAATGTAAACAATAAAAACTACTCTTGTTAACACTTTCCTCTGCTTTGAAGCAAAGACATTTCAGGCAACATTTACGTAAAACTGTATTATTGAAGGATGACGAGAAGACATGCAGACATGCCGCTCCAGAGCCGTTATGTTTTTACTGGTTTTATAGGATAAGCTTCAAAAGCATCTTGGAAGGATTTCTGAGAGGACAGAGAGGCAGCTGGAGGGACACTTAAACATGAACAGCAGAAAGGCATGACAGTCTGCTCTGACGACGTTTGCACGGATAATACGAAAAGGAACAAAAGGATCTGGCAGTTTTAATGACCGAGGTGGTCATGGATTGCTGTGGAATGTAATGGAAAGCCGAGCAGCGACTGTGAGGTGTGATAAGGCTGCATCAGGAGCAGCAGTTTGAAAACTACATACGAAGGCTATCAGTAGATGAGCGATGACTGAAACCTCATGAGGGTTCATGGTCAGACAAGTCATCCTTCCCCGTGATTCCCACAAGAAGACATGAGTATGCATAATGTACACAAAGTTGGCATGAAGTGTTTTGTTGTCCCCACAGAGAAGGTTAACTGCAAAATTGTCAGACGTGATCACCACTATTCTAGAAAAAAGAAAATGTCCTTGCAACTTTCACGAGTATTTATGAAAACCATTATCTCAGCTGCAGACAGTTTCTTTGACCACAGCAACAGAAGTTCCAACATAAGGCAAAAGTCACATGTCTGACAATGTTTCAAACGTTGGCATCACAGCGAATGATTCAGCTAATAAACATAAACAAAACTTTATACATTGTTCAGTACACAAACAAAATATTTGCACATGTAACGGCTGATGTCCTAACGTCATTCAACATTCGCGTGTAAGAAGAACTGCTTGACGTCGTGTCTCTACTAAAGGCAGTAAAATTTTGATCAGTTGTTCATGCAAATGTCCAGAACAACACTGTACAGAATTGGACATTCAAAAATGATGTCTCACACTTTCTCAAGCATGTACAGCTTTCCATTTCCCCTAAAGTAGTTTTCTATGGTGGCCCATATGTCATTTCTCAATCTCCTGCTGAAATAATCCGGAATCCGAAAGCACTGTTATGGCTTTCCGTCCTTTAATTACATTTTTAGATCATGGCATAACTCTGTATTAAAAAAAACAGCAACTTTATAATGAAAAAATCTCTTCCTCACATGCACAGTTTGACACAAGAGATCCAAGTTTGCAGACTATTAAAAACTTCCTGCATGATGGTCATAATACATGGTCTGGACAGTATTACTGTCCAGACCATGTATTACAATATTACTGAATTAGTCTGGGCAGAGTCCAGACTAATTCAGTAATATTATTTTGAGAACAACATCCATCTTCTTGAGAAGTCAATTTTTTTCAGTGACTTCCATCCAAATTGTAAAACTGTGTTCCTTCCTGCTCAGGTCTCCCATATGCATTGATGTAATTTCTTTTTCTGCAGCCAATGGCTGGTTTATGAAAGCAGCAAATTTAAACTTCAAAATAAGTTGGAGGAAAAATTTGAGAATGAAATGTAACCCGCAATAAATAAATTCTGTAAAAAAAGAAATTCCCTTCCTTAGGATCATTTTGGGCAGGTGAGGGAAGTTTAAGGATGTTTCTGACACAGCTCCATTTTCCCAGCTGCATCATAAACTTGCATTCTTGCCCTGAGATCTTTTGTGACATTTGTTTCCTACATTCATGTCCAAAATTATGATTTAACAAATAAGAGTGAAACTGAATATACAGTCAATTTTCTGTAGTATTTTTGCTTTTTTTTCTCTTTAGTACGTATCTTTTGTGTTTGCAACAGGTGCTAGCACACTCCCCTTCCTCACAAAACTATCATTTTAATCTGGGTTCAGTCTGTTATGTCAGAGTCATCATGTAAGGTCTAATAAAGCAGGGGTGATCTTAAAGATAATTAAACATCAAAGGCCAGACTTTTATGTAAGTGAACTCGTTTGAGTCTTTTGTGGAATCCAGCTTCATTAAAACATATTGCACATTTCTTTAAAGATAGGACTTGAAAGGAACAGGCTTTGTGATTTATTTTGCATGCTGAAAGGTATTTTAATGAGACTGGATCACTCGAGCTGTTCATTACGATATGAAATTCCTTGCAGATAGGCAAAAGGGAGGTTTTTCAAGCAGTAGATAAAGAGAACCAAATGTTGATGTTATCAGGTAATCCTGTTACATACCGTGCTTCTAAAATCTTCAAACACAAGCAAAAGGACTGGCAAGCAGACAGAAATTATTACCACTTTCAGACTTTTTTTAAAAAAATTCACCTGTACTTGCAAGACCGAGGTGAAAGTTTTGGCATCTTCTGCAACTCCTCCAATGTAAAGAGATCTGGTGAAAACCGGCGGGTGGTCGTTCTCATCCTGGACATCAATCACCACCCGGGCTGTGTTAACTAAAACACACAGACAAACCAAAAACACAATATGATACACATACTGTTCTCCAGATCTAAGAAAAAGTCAACCTAGTTGACTAACTACAGGTACAGGTCCTGTACGAATTCAGACTGGGCCAAATCTGAAAAGGAAAAATGGCAGCTTTGTCCTTTGGAAACATCACAAGCACTCTGCAAAAACATAAAATCTTACTAAGTATTTTTGTCTTGTTTCTAGAGTAAATATCTTCAAATGAGGCAAAACTAAATGAAAAGAAAAAAAGTAACTTCTCTGCAACATATAGTAGTTTATTTTAGCTTAGTAATTATTGAATGTAGATTGTTTTTAATAAAGCACCAGTTCCATTGACAGATTTTTTTCCCATTTGTAACAAGACATTGTTTCCATTATAAATGAAAAGATCTGCATTTTTTATCTATATTTAAGAATATATAAAACTGATATAAAAATATAGTATAAAATAATGTATAAATAAATAAAATTATAATAGCATGGATGAAATCATTTAAAAATAATATATAAACTAGTATGTCTTTCTGGGATTTAACAACATAATTTCCAATGTTGACTTAACTCCCATAGTGTTGATATTAACACTTTTTCAGTGTTTATATAGTCCACACTCAGAGTTAAATTAACACTCGGCTTTTGGTAGAAGTGTACAAGTACTTGGTAAAAAAGTATGTGGTAAAAAAAATACATTTATTGTAACAAACTGATTTATCCAAATGAAAGTTTGCCAAAAGAAATTAATACTTAAGTCAAATTTAAAGCTCTTCAGGTCAGTGTAAGTGTGGGATTCATCAGATGTCATTGACATAATTAGTGTCTGATTTGCAGGTTGGCAGTGCTGCCCACACAGTGGATATTTGACCTTTTTCAAGCTATCGCAGCATTTATCTTCATCCAAGCTGGTAAAGACATTGTAACTCAGAGTAACATGTTTATACAGAGTTAAATTTCATGGTCATAGTGCAGTCGTTATGCCCCAGACATTTCTATACAGCCTCTCAAGATACAACACAACTAAGAAAAAGGGATGCAAAATCCTGAAAGGTGTGGCACAAAACTGCTTTATTCCGGTAGACACATGCAGAAATCCCAGGAAACGAAATGCTTTCACCCAATTAGTCAAGAAGAAGCTCTTTTCCTCCAACATCTGGAAATAGAAGCAGTATGTTACAACTGCACACCCACCAAGACGTTGCTGCAAAACTTAACTGACTGCTGAATAAAAACATAAATCAAAGAAGCAGCCAGGAGGCCAATGTAACTCTGAAGGAGCTGTGCAGATTCACAGTTCAAGTGTGGCAATCTGTCGACAAGATGGCTATTAGTCAGGCACTTTAAAAGTCTGGGCAGTTTTGAAGAGTAGCAATAAGAAAGTCATTGTTGAAAGGAATCCCTAAGATGCTACATTTGCAGTTCACAAATTCTGTGGATGAAGTTGCTCTAGTAACACAAAACTTAAATTAACCTTTTTTAGGCTTCATGTAGATGTGTGGGGAAAAAGAGTGACTGCATATAACCCTGAATACACCATCTCTATTTTGAGGAGCAGTGGTGAAAGTATCATGAATGTGTGAGCTTTCTTCAGGTAGTCCCAGTAAAAGTGAACAAAGTCAAAGCATTGAGGTTTACAGACACTCTACATCCAATCTGAACGAGGTTGTGTAATTTTCTACAAGAGAATCGGAAAACCCCAGTCACTAAATGACACACCCCAAAACACGTGTAGCTACAATTTCAGAGAAAAATGTTTTTTATCCAAATACATTTGATTTCAATTTACAGCTATACACTTTGCTGTGTAGATCTATTACATAACATTTCAGGAAAACACATTAAACTTTGTGCTTTTATGCAACAAGATCTTCAAGGAACATGAAAGGATTAACATTTCAGTAATTAGTAACAAAAGATTCATTAGAAGCCTAACGCTTTTCACACTTCCTCAACACTAAAAACATGTTCGAATGGATGAGTCAATACATTATTCAATAATATAAGATCCTTCTGTATGTTGGTGAAACATCAAGTCATTAATTCTCAAGTACTTTCCAATTCAGTTTTTAGTTCAACTTTAAAGGCTTGTTCAAATCTAAAGTCTTTCAAGGTTTACCATGCGTTTTCACAATTAGCAGGGTTGCTGTAAGAAACACCAAGAAGTGTAAACATGTTAATGCCATGGTGATGAGTCGCATATGGCATCACATTCCAGCCAAAAACTAATTAAGAATTAAGTAATCACATTATTAATGTCAGTAAAGGACCTGACAGGAGAAGAGTGGATGGCATGATGTAAATTCAAACCAAAGAAGAAGAAGAGGTGGAGGATTATAATGATACTGATGATGAAGACAGTAAGGAAAAGCAAATATTCTTTTCATTTCTTAAAATTTTAATTCATTCTATGCATCTTCCTCTGCTTCTCCTAGTAGAACAAGTTCTAAGCAGGCTGTCACTGGACTTTCAGCTGAAAATCCAGCTAATCAGATTACTTATAAGTGTCACTGCTCCCAACTGACAAATATGCCCACTAAACGGAGAGAGAAAGAGAGAGAGAGAGCGAGAGAGAAAGAGAGAGAGAAAGAGAGGGAGAGAGCGAGCGAGCAATTTTCTGGCAAGAGTGTACAGCTGGGTGGCAGGAGCCTGTTTTACCGCTTGGGATTTTTGGGTTCATTTGCTTCCGAATAAGTGTGGCCGCAATCAGAGCTGTGTGCTCTCTTGATTGATATATGCACTGCTGTGATTGTTTAATACGCTCCTCAGGGTTTTTGGCAGGTATGTGACGCCATAGTCATCTGAGAAAAATGCTTTACTCATACTGAATTCTGTCAATCCTGCTGATTTTATTATTTATCTGTACCAAACTTAGTAAATTATTGCCTCAATCAATATGTTAGAGGATTTTTATACATGGAAAATGTGTGTAATTACATGTAATTGTGGTTCTGCCAAATTCATTTCAAGAAAAAAACATTCGTTAGTTAATCAGTGATAAAACTAGAGATGACTTGCTTTGGAACTTTTAATCAACCCAAACAGCAAATTAAAAAAAGGAAAGAATAAAATTACAAATCCATTAAATTTGAAATGCAAAAAAAAAAAAATCACAACACAAACACTAAATTGAAGAGAACACAAGCACACAAATCTGCAACATCCTCCAGATGCAACGCTGAAACCTTCAAGTGAGGAAGAAAACTCTATTAACTTGGAGTCCGATTGATTTTTTTGTTTGTTTGATGTGTGCGAGAAAAAAACTGGAGATCTGCAAATGACACAATGATTTGTTGCTTCAATCCCAGCAGAATTCTTGAATTCAAATGAAATGAGAACTGTTTAATGAAATGAGAACAGCATGTGGTAAACACCATAATTATAGAAGATAAGCGGAGGCTCCGGAGCTGAGCTTCAATTAAGAAGAACACAGATATGAAGTGAAAAGAAGTAAAAAAAAAAAAGGAAAGAGAAAAAGGACATAAAAGAGGAGACCAGTAGAAAAACGAGAGAGAAAGAATTTAGACTAATTAGATCCATTTTTACTTCAGCTCTACTTATAAATGAAAGGATGTGTTATTTTTCTTTTAAATGCAAATGAAGGGGTATGTGAGACCAAAACAAGTTTGATGTTGAGCCGAACAGAAGAAAGTAAAGCCTTAGCAGATACAATCATCAATGTCCAAACAGCCCAACAATCCACACATAGCTTTAGGTTGCTTCAGACATCTGTACAAGTTAAAATTAAAATGCTGCTGTACAAATGCCATGACACAAAAAGCTTCACAGAACCCCCCCCCCCCTCTCCCCCCAGTAAAACCAACAATCAGCTCATCTATACAAGACGTAGCCAAATACTTGCTGAGAAAGGAAAGTAATAAAAGTCAATGACAGAAACTGATAACACATGATCAACAGTTCTGTATTGACATAAGGTCTCAGTCACACTGTATTTAATTGAATGTGAATCTGGCTCTGTGGTTATTCTCTATTGCATACAGGTTGATTTATTGGATTCTAAATAACTAGATAGAAGTCAGACATGTCACACATGAGACTTCTTGTCATCAGAATAAGACTGTGGATTTAGGGGAACAGTTTTTTTTAATTATTATTCTTTTACAGACCATTTTGAGAGTCATAATCTGGTTTACACTCCTGCTCTATGTTACCATAACCCCATCAGTCACTAAACATATTGACAGAGTGACAGATCTAATCTGTTAATGTTTTACATTCAATCTTTTATTTTTTTTCTGGTGTATTAGATACGAGAATATTTAAGTTTTATGATTTTTTTTTTCCATTTCATTTTTAAAATGTTAAATGAATACATTTCCTTTGTATTTGGAATACTGTTGCTTTTTAATCTGTCTGATTTGGCTCTTATATTGGTGTTAACATGCGATTAGAGTCTGATATCTACACTATCATATATATATATATATATATATATATATATATATATATATATATATATATATATCAACCTGCAGTTCCACTTACACTTTGACGGTGCTCTGAGATTTGATGAGACCACCCTCATGGAGTCTGCTTCCACCTTCAGAACAAAGCTGGAGTTGGTTTCATAGTCAAGGGGCTTGGCTGTGGAAATCTCACCGGTTGTTTTGTTTAACAAAAACACACCTGGGGAGAACAGAGCAACAAAAAGTTTTAAAACAAGGTAGGAAGAACGAGAACGTGCTATTGTACAGAGGGAATGAGTGAGGAGCGAGGAGTCTTGTAGCGCACAGTGAAGAGGAAGTTGTGCAGGGCGGTCTATGATGTTTGACCAGGAAGAAGCTTTAATGCCAAAAGCCGGAGCGGCGGTGAGGCCCTGATAGAAAAACTCACCTCCCTCATTGCCGTCAACGATGGAATACACGATAGTTTGATTGACAGCTGCTGCCATGATGATTCCCACCGGGGTTCCAACAGCAGCCGCCTCACTCACTGGTGGAAATCTGGAAAAAGATCACTCAATCAATATTAATAGATTGGAAAACTAAATATTCGTGTGTCGACTGTTGGCCTACTTTTTCTCAAGGCGTAACTGAGATCTGGCAAGGTAGAAAAGGCTGTGAATATATATATATATATATTTTTTTTTTTTTTTTTTTTCTCTCTCTTGGCAGAGCTGGCAGTGAGTTCATCACGAAATATGAAAAACATGCTGTGTTCACAGATTAAAAATTGGATGGTATTAGGGCAGGACGTCAATCTTAAAAGTATTCTGAGATAAACGGAGAGCTTTGTCGTCAGTAATTACCCTTTAAAAACAGCTATTACACAAACTTACACGTCCCTGATGCCATTAAAAATAAGTACAGAAGTTAAAAGGTCCCTAAATTAGTTTTCAAAAAAAATCTCACAGTAGCAATTTATGGCTTATTCTCGAAGCCAGATTTGGACAGTATATTATATCTCAATTAACATTGTCGAGTTTTAAACGAGTTCAGATTACGAGAGTATATCTGATTAATTAAGCATCTTAACATGGAAAGAACCTGGAACAACTGTAACCTAAGCGAACAGATCATCAATCTGAGATGCAGTCAATAAGGCCGATCCAACTGGAGGAGCAGCAGGAATCCCAAGATCAGGAGGGAAAGAAACAGCTATTAGTTCTGAACGCCACCAATCTAGCCTTCATGTTGAAGACTCTGGAAGACAGTCTTTATCTTTCTACAGTGTCAAATAACGTTTGCCAGTATAATATGTTGAGTTGCAGACCTATCAACAGAAGACACTGCATATGTAGTAATTTCTTCCTAAACTATTGATTAAAGCATATGCTTCATTTTTATAACAAAGCTCACTTTGTTCAATAAAACAACAAAAGTGCTTTATTGGATTGATCCGCCCCCTGTGCAGGCGGTGGGCAGTTTTCTGTGCTTGCATTTTTGACAGATTTTCTTTTTGAACCTGCCAAACCTTGAATTTCCAGCAGGTTTTTGTTCCATTAGGAAAGCCCACTGCAGTCATTAGGCCAAGCATCACAGCTGGCTAAGCGTTACAGCAGGGGCAACCAACTGGCCAGGCCATCAAGTCATCACCAAGTGATAAATTATGTTGCTGGAGAGTCACAGGGAGTGTGTGTTGAGTGTGTTTGTTCATTTCCGGCCCAGTCAATTGCTGAGTGAACCACCTGCTCTACTTGAGTAAATAAATATAAAACAGAAGTCTATTCACTCAAAAAAAATTAACTTGGGAGGTTATTACATTAACAAAAGAATATCATGTACTTTTGACAATAATTTTATGTTTCAAAAGAAAACGTAATAAAATTATGTTGGATAAGCAAGAAATTCAACAACTTAACTTTTATGAAATTAAATCAGTTTGAGATGACATAATTGATTTTAGTCAGACTGATCTTGTGCTGAAGACGACTAACGAGATCACAGAAGATCACGCGAGATAATCGTTTTGCATGCCGGGAAAACTCCAGCGGCAGTAATGAGAAGACTACATTTTCCTGGCAGCATTGTGCATATTATATATATATATATATATATATATATATATATATATATGCCGGTGGTACAT
>CAEGAF010013468.1:0-31294 GCA_903067075.1 Micropoecilia bifurca
AGTAAAACCTATTAGAAATGTTTTGTTTCCCTTATGATATGGAGAACGTGTCTGTCAGACAGCGGAGATGTTTGGTTTGGAACTACAAACGGAGCCCGTGTGTCTCGGGGGTCGAGCTGGAATGCAGGAAACCAGCAGCTGGCAGACGGTTCTGCTGCTTTCAGGGAGCCTCGCAGAAATGAATAGCAGATGGAGGACAGCCAGGATGCAAGTGAACGAAATAATTAAAAACGAAGAAAAGGCTTACATGAATATGCAAACAAAAGTCTCTTCATTCAGTGTTGCTGGAGGTAGATGTGACCTTGTTGTCTTTATTTTTTTTTTAAAAAGTAATTTTGAAGCTTTTGCTCTTTCACACGGCGCTCATCTCTGAGCAAACGGATCATTAAAGAAGTGAAGTGAACTGATCTGCTTCACACCGGGCGCTTGGTGAAAGCAGCAGGCCTCGGCTGTCGGTCAGTAGATGTCGTTCCTCATAGTTTTAGAAGGCCCACTTCTAATTGCTTTCTTTTGAGAAATTCATTGTTCTTGGATTCAGGCTTCTAATGACAGGGATCAAAGAAAAAACACAAATGCAGACCAGATGCCTGAATTCCTGAAACCCACCTACTGAGTGAGAAGGCGCTTTAACAACATTTTACTCGAAGCGTAAAACCGCATTGTGGATTCAGGCGCGGTAATCACTCCTGTTCCACTCAGTTACCACTTGCAATTCTCTGACAGGAAACAGACTAGAGCGGGAAATGGGACAGACAGAGGGACTGCAAATCGTGAAGGCCAGAGAGAGAAGTCGGTCCTGGTGGGGTGAATGTTTTCAAAGCCAGCTCCTACACCTTCATCTGATGACTGTTTTGAACCTACCCGTCTACATGTAGCTCAGCATAGGCTGAAAAATACTTTGGATGTATGTCTGTGTGAGCAAACGCTCTGAAGTGTGGAGGCCTTCCAGAATTTGCCCACAAACCCATGAAATGAGCATTTCTGTGAGAGCGGATTCCTGAATAAAGAGAAAGCGGAAATGTAGCCCTTCACAAGTACATGCGGATTTGTTTCCTCGGAAATTAGGAATCCGAACATGAAAGGATCAGATAAAAACACTTTGCACTTTGGCCCCTAAATGCAATTTCCTTCTGTTGCTCCTTCGCTCTCTTTGTCCTTGTTTGTGAGCCCGTCTTCCCTCCACCTCTTGTCGCACCTGATTTGACTGGGTTGCGTGTTGTGACCCGAGGCGGCCTCCTCAGCACTGAGACGGACCAGGAGCCTCTCGGACCTCCATCACAGGATGAATGCGAAAGTACAAAATGCAGTACAATAGGGACACATTTTCCTAAAAGATGGAGAGATTTGAACTGAACTTTAGGTCTTCCAGTTCTCTTCAAAGGTTCGCTTGAGGTTCAGAAGTCATCAGACTTTCTGGTTTTAAGTCTCACAAGTCATCTGAATGAACACGTCTCATAAGGGAAGGTAGAATTATAACAATGTAGTGGAAAAATGTAGAGGAAAAAATAAGTAAAATCCCAGAAGTGACACTTTTGACATCGTTTTGTTTGAGCGCTTTATTGTTGTCTATCAGCAGACATTGTAATAAAAGCTTTGCAGACACTGAGTCGGCACAGAAATGTGTTTCCTGTTTCTACTTATTTTGTAATTCTCTACAACTTTATCTGAGTGTCAATTCACCACTGGATATAGAAACATGACACTGAGTATATGCACAGAACCACCACCTTCCTGTGGTGGAAGCCGTTTGTCCACCTGACATCCCAGGTGCTACATTCAGCGTATTTTTCCTTCTAGGTTCTCCTGAACTGTCCTCAGTGAATAAGTTAGACTGCTAAGAATCTCAAAGAACGACCGAAAACAAACACCTTGCCCATAGTGCATGGTGAGCTCTGCACTGGTTTTGACTTTGCTCCTGGGATTCGGCGGGGTTTGGCCTGGAAGGAAGACCCCTGCATGTGAGCCCACCACTTGATCCTGGAAGAACATAGGGAATGGTACCTGTGAGGAATGACAACCCCATGTATCAACGTACTTTTCCCGGGAAAAACTCACTTTAGGGTGTTGGAAATGCTCTTAACCATTGACCAGGTCTTTTACCTTACTGTTGTCATTAGAGTTTGGTTATCCAGTCCAGATGTGTTTTGTTTTGTTTTGGGTTTTTTGAGGGGAAAGCCTAGCAACTGTGTGTTATAGTGGGTTCATGGTTGCTTTTAAGGGGCCATCGAGTCCATGTGTAACCACAACAGCAGCTGAACTTGTGTCATTCTTGGCACAAGCTTGTTTCTGGTGACTTTAGGCTCCACCAGGGCTTATTCTTGTCCCCAATGCTGTTTATGGTTTTCCAGATCTCAAGGCATAGTTGTTGAGAGTAGATTGTCTAGTTTGGGAACTTTTGGCTCACATCTTTTCTCTTCCAATCGTCACCTTCAGCCTGCACTAGAACAGTTTGCAGCATACTGAGAAACAATGAGGATGACAGTCTGGCATCACGGTTCCCAAGGAGACAATGGTAGCTTGCAGTTTAAGGACAAGACATAAATATCGTGTACCTTTGGAGGACACACCCATAGCCCACTATGGACTTTAAATCCCCTTTTTCCTGAGAACAAATGGGAACCCTCAGATTAAACTGGAGATTGTTGCTATGGAGACGGATTTCCAGGTTTCCCTCATGAAACATGACCGAGTCACAGATAAGAAGAACTCAAAGAATGAATATAAAAAATATAAATGTAGATACTTATGTAATTATCTACACAATTAAACACAGTTTAAAATAATTGCATCCATTTTTTTTAACTGGCACAGATAGAAACTTAGTTTCTAGCTGAGGAAAAGAGTTCAGATGATTTTCCTCCATCAAGGTTTTCACTAAAAACATCTGCTAGATTTCTTTTACATTCTCAAGTCTCAATGCTACTAATATTTTCTTTAGCTTTAAACATCAAAACACACCTCACAGCTCAGGTCAGGGGTTGTTGCTCAGAACTATGAAAACCAGACCTGCTGCTGAGGGGAGCGGCGTCTCAGCAGGTGGAGGCCAGACTCTGGATTCCTTCTTCAGCTGCCGTCCATACAACTATTGAAAATGTTCAAGGACCACTTGATCAAATCACGCTGAGATTCATTCGTCTGCCTCGCTTTCCCAGCGAAACTGAGATGCTCGGCCGTGTTTCTGACCTCCGAAGTGATTTCAAAATTCCACATATGCGTTATGTAAGTGACACGATGCCAGTAGGATGCAGGCAGAGCAGAAGCACAGAGATCATGAATACTGACGGGATCCGTGTGGGATGTAACTCTGGAGGTTTGACCGAAAAAATAAATAATTTAGTCATGTAGAAGAAAAACATTGTTTTCAAAACAGAGTAGCAAATATTCACAAAAAAGAAAGAAGACTGGATCATTCTTTTTTTACTTGCTTTTGCATTCATCCAGTTTAACATAGATGCTGCAAATTTGTATCATGATAAGAAGCATTTATGTATGAGAACTAACAAAAAAATCTCTTTTGTCTACACGAAACGAAGCTTCGTTACCTACATCATGTCAAAATGTGAAGAAGATGAAGCAAAGATAGGAAGAAGCTGCACTGTCATTCCTTTTGTCTCCCTGGCGTAGGACCCATGTAATGTTTTCCATTGTCAAATCCAAAGAGGACTGAGAAGATGTGTGTGAACACAGATAAAAAGAATCAACTCCCAGACAGGTTTCAAACGTGCTGTCCAGACACGGCATCCTGCAATCCAATGAGGTTCAAAGCTTTACTTCATTTATTTTTGCCATCTGCTGAGTTTCTATGTTGGAATTATTATTTTTTGCTTGTTTGTTTGTTTTTCTTTCACTGGCAGAGAGGAAGATTTACAAAAAACACGTAAAGCTGCGAGACGCAGCTGCCCAACAGAAGAAAAACCGAATTCTGCGTGAAGATGAGGCTCATGAGAGTGTGTAAAGTATTCCCAAAACCAGCAGGTTTGACTGACTGTGTCGCATTTTTTTAAATCCATAAAGCACACTAAAATCTCCTGAACATTTCCGTGTGACGCTGGCCAGTATTATATCAATCAGATATGCGACTCAAGGCAGGGCGCATCAAAAGGGAATCATTTAATCCGGGTTGGTTTGGAGCTCAATTAAGAGCGAGGTGCGCAAATCACAAAACTAAAAGTCCAAAACCAAAGTGGAGGTTAAGAAAACAGCGGGGAAAAGGAAATCTGCTCTGCTTGTCACAGCGAATGAAGACAAAGTAGCGCTGGAGAAACGGCGCAGAATAAACGGACAGAACAGAAGGAGGTAATTAGACACAAGTGTGACTGATTGGAACAATATAAAGGAAGGATGGGAAGAAAAGAGGAGGGGATGTGCCAGAATACAAACACTCGCCCACATCACACGGTGCAGTTCCAAGGTTATGTGTTCAGGCTGAAGGGTAACGTCTCTGAAAAGCACATCACGCACATCACGCACGATGCAACATGTGCAAGATCATCTGTCTAAAGGTTCATTCTGTACTATGTGCTGAAATGACAGTAATCTAAAGGTGATGGCAGCAGGGTGGAATATTTTTATACCTTCTACTTTGTAAAGAATGTGAAGCATAAAAGTTATTTAAGACAATGCCAGAAGCAAATTAATCTGAAATTATTCACGAGCAGATAGTTTAATATTTGGTTAAGAGTGTTGCAAGGCAAAATGTTAAAAATCTTGCTTTCATGTTTTCTGGTGTTTGGTGGTGTTTTTTTTAAACTGGTGTTTTTTTTTTAAACTGGTGGCTAAAATAGATCATTTCTATAAAGTTTAATATTCATAAATCAATCTCATAACTTCTCAGAACCAATCCAGGATTAAAAAAAAACTCTGAAATACTAAACCGTGTTACTATTTCATAGCAAAAAGAAACAGGATTGATTTCTAAATATTGACACATTCCAGCTGCGTCCTGGCTTTTTTTATTTATTTTTTTTATTTTTTGCTGTCTTGTAGATCACCATGTTTATGTGTTTAATGCTTATTCCTTGTTTGACTCTGATTTATTACCCATAACCTAATTTATGGACTAATTTGCTTTGGCTATTCCTCTAGATAGCCAGGTGAATGTTACAACTTGTAAGCTTAGACACTTTGTTTCATTGCTCTTTTCTTTTTATCTTTATTTGTTTGTTTGTTTTTTCTTTTTTTGAAAAAATGATCACTCTCTCTTCCCCATTATTAATGTTTCTGTTCAGTAACATCTTAAAAATGTTGCACTCTTTGCTGAATGGACTTTTTCAGGAGAGTGAAAGTGCAATGCAGCCCAGTCTGAATTGCATTCTTGCCCAGGGTGTCAATAATGCAACAGCTACAACTAACCCAGTTCACTACGCACTTTACTTATTCAGCACTAAATGACTGCTAAAAGCCATCTTACATCACTTTGCACAAATAGATCAATGTTAAATCCTTTTCAGTTTATCCATTGCTGGCACTGACAGTCACTGAGTCCAGCTTGATCACATAAAAATGTGACTGAATGAGTTGAGAGAGATAAGACAAGCTATTTTTTTCCTTGCTTCCAAAATAGTTTCTGCTTCATGAAAAATAACTCAAGATTTTTATTTATATTTTAGTGTTTCTGCACCAGCTGCATCATCTCCACGTTTGTGCCGCTTGATTACTGTAAGAGAATCGTGTTGTTGTCTGTTGTGCTCTGTCTTTAGTACGTTTATCTCATCACATATAATTTTTCAGAACAAACAGCATTTGTATCCCATTTTACAGAATCAATTTAAAGGTAAATACATTTGAACCAATCGCACTTGAATCAAGTTCCACTGAAACATAACATTTCTGTATTCTAGCTGTATTAAAGCTTAATAACCAGCTTTGTTGGCAGGAAAAAATGCATTTTAATTAGATGATGATCAGATGTCGGTGTGATTTAAAAACCCTGATAGTTTACGTTCCAATGCCTCATATAATCACAGCATAAGGTTTAACTCATCTTTAAAAAGCAAAGCCACAATGATTTGAGTGTAAAATCAGAAGGAAGAATATAAGTTAAGAACATTTCCATCAGTAGATGCAGTCAGGAGACAAGTTCTTGGTATGGAACAACTTTTCACTTTTCATGAAAGAGATGCATCAGAGAGGAATAAAACCTAGAGAGAAAAAAATAGAGCCGCCATTATGCTGTCAGTGCTTAGCAGCTGTAAATATTGAGGACCTGTTCCCTCTGTTATAACTCTTCGTCCATAAATAACGTACTCTGTCAGTCTTTTGGGTTCTGGGGTGGCTGTGTTAGCGTGGAATGACATTATTTAATCAAGCTTTGCTGCAACAGGTACTTTCAAAGCTGCTTCTGACGCACATCAGCTCTCACATTTACAGAGACCTGTGTTTCTTTGGTTGGAAATAAAGGGAGGTGGAATGAGCACAGATGGACCGGCAAGAAAAGAAAAAGATGCAGGGTGTGTTTGTAATAAAAGAAGAAGAAGAAGAAGAAGAAAAAAAACTGTCAATGTGATTTTCTTAAATGGCACAGACAGAACAGAACTTTTAATTTTATTTTTTCTGGATGTTACTCACCGATGTCAGCACATATTGTCATTTGGACGGATTTTCAAAAACCCTCATAGTGAAGCTGCCACTAAAGTGCAAATTACCGCCGCTTTTGCTGCACACTTCTTTTTACGGGCCTCTTGCCACCAGTTGATGCATCTTTGGCTGTGAAGGATAAACAAGTCTTGGATTCTCAACCGCCGTGGCTCCGTCTGAAAAGCCGGATCAATAAAAACATGAAAGTTTCACCCTTTCCTCGAGCGGAGACCTGATGTTTGTCTGGTTAGAGCTCTTCGCTCTCTTGAACATATGTTTGCAAGACGGCACAATCACAGCCTTTTGTCGAGCGCTCTTTAATAGCCTGGCCTCTGAAGGAGTGCTGTAGATGTGATATTTGCTCTGAGTGTGCTGGAAAGGACTGCGGAGGTGGTTTCGGTGTCTCCTAAGAGGTATTGTGGTAGAAAACAAGCAAATTAGGGCGGGCGGAGAAGCGAATGAGAGTGGCACTGGAACGTGTAGGGCAGGTGGGTTGAGGTGCTGTGCTAAAGGTGTGACAGATGTATTCAGCTGTAGAGAGGATTAAACTCTCGGCCCTCCTAAAGTCTGCAGTGTTGATGAAATCAGGTACGATTGTTAAGCTGTGATTATTTCAGGAGTGGATGGAGACTTGCTCTGAGGATGAGGCAGAAGATGAAGGAGTCACAGATGAAGCACTTTGCAAAAGTATTTAACTCTGTCACCAAAACCATAAATCGTAATACATTTTATTTGTATTTTATATGAAAGAAAAGGTTGAAATAAAGTGAAGTGGAAGGAAAGTCATACGTAGTATAACTTCTTCATTCGTGCTACTAGCTTTTGGTGTCTCTGCCAGTTTCATATCTGTGTTATTAATTGTACTAAACTTACTTTTATTTCTTTTCTTTTTTTTTTTCATTTATCTACCTGTGACGTTGTTTGTTGTGAATCACTTTGGTCATGTTGTAAATGTGCTATGTAAATAAACTTTGACTTGACTTGATTTTTCATATTTATCTTCTTGCAGTTTCTTTAATCAAATCAAGTTTATTTGTGTATCACATTACAGGTCAAAGTGTTTTACATCATAACAGAGTCGATGTAGAACCACCTTTAAACTAGAGGCCGACAGTTTGACCTGTTGTCTTTGAAAAAAAAAAAACCTGAAATTCAGTCAGAGTGAATAAAAAATGTCTTGGACAGTCGGTGTTTACGTCTTGGCCTTGATCTTGACCTGTTCTTTTGTGTTGAGGCTGTAGTTTTAGGTTGGACTTGCTGGAATCTCCACCTCACTGTATTTTGTGTTTTTCTTTTCCCTACAGCATGATAGTCTCACCACCTGTGTGTTTGTAGGACACAGAGGGGCAGAGTCTGTGTCTGAAACACAGTATTTTACATATAGGCTAAAGAAAAGTTGGATTTTAGTCACATCTGAGCAAATCATTTTCTTCCAGAAGTTTGCTATGTCCCCAGCATGATTTGCTATAGACATGACTACTTTTTTTTTTCAACAAATGCTTTCAAGTTTCCACTCTTCCAAAAAAGGCCAACATCTGCAGAGTACAATACTAATATTTGTTCTTTTGGAAAAAAATGTCTCTAGAGATACACACTTGCATGTAAGTCAATGAGTTCATGAGGACACCAGTGTCCTCGTGACCATTCAGAGTTTAAATAGTTAACCTCTGAATGGGGTTTTTATTTTATTTGGGGGTTTCAGTTTCACACATTCCTTCCACTTAACGAATTTGCACTGCATAGTTCTGTTAATACATTGAAATGTGAGATTATAATATACTTTGGCAAAGCTTTTTAAGAATGAGCAACAGCTGTTCAAAATGTGAAGCTTTGCAAAATCAGCTGCAACAAACAGACAAGAACAATACATCCCCTAATGTTCAAACACACAGAAGAGAATATTTATGGCTGGCATTTGAGGATGTTGTTTTGAGAGCAGCACAAAAAAACAAGAATTAAGGAAATCGGAAAACAGTTCAAGGAAAGAGTTAGTAAAAAAAAAACTTCCCACAAAAAAATGGGAATGAATCCAGGGAGATCATGTAAAATAAAGTAGTAAAAACAGTAGAGAAAATCTCTCCTTATGTTTTAAAATAGCTTTATGATGATGGAGAATCAAGGTCAAAAGAAGGGGAAAAAAATGAAGAGAAAGTTTATTCTCAACTTCTAAACTTTACTTCTGAAATCAAACATCTATTTCCATATTGATGTTTCAATTTTATCTTATAATCAAATTAAAATCAGATCTCGGATACATAAATACAGGACCTGAGGGGTCGACTAAGGGATGCTGGCAGCAGATCTTTTCAGCCCAGTATTCTGCATCATGTATGCGTGGTTTTCACCCGTACTGCAGATACTTAATCAGAGTGTGATATGGCAAGATTGAAAGCCAGATAAAGGCCTCGGGCCATTTGTCATGTCTCTTCCAAGCAGTTTCTGCAGCGAGTTGGGGTGCAGCGTCCTGACAGAGGAGGTCACTGCAATCAAGAGGCGATTACAGGACGGCATCAGTCTTAATCTCTTGAGCGCCTCTTGGGTGACATCGTCCAGCAGAGTTCCTATTAGTCAAAGGCCTGAAAAGACCAGTTAGTTTGTTACGCAGCATGAACTAGAAACTCAGTGCTGGGTATTTACTGACAGAAGGGCAGATGGAGCGAGCCGTCCACAGCTCTTTGCACTGTTTCAGCACAACGTTTATCAGTTCACGCTGATTGGAGGATTTGCTTCCAGATAACAAAGTTTCTGAAAAATCAGTTTTAGAGTGAGGACCTGAATTTTGAGTGGTGAGGTTTATTTACCCTCATCAGTACTGCTTTGTTGCCACTTCACCTTTCTGCTCAGAGGTGTGACAGCAGGTGTACTTGCATTACAAACGATTGCAAAACTTTGTTCGATATTCTGCTATTGCCAGAAAAAAATCACACAATTTTGCAATTGTAGTGTTTCCATCATAGGGAGCCTTTTAGGAGACATGAGGAATTTTTTCCCCTTTGCATTACCTCACAATAGTTTCACTGCAGTATTTGCTGGTCTGTTTTGTACACAGTCACAATTGTCAATTTAAAATGTCTAAAACATACACATGATTTTGATTTTCAATCAAAAAATTGATTGAAAATAAATTTATACACTGCATCCGTTTGTGTAAGATTGAGATGGAACTTAACATAAAAACGACCCTTTAAATAATTCAGAAAACACAAAAGAGACACAATCAAAACTGTCAGACGACTCATTACCCCGTGATAATAACTCAGAAATAGTCCAAATAGTATTTTTTATTTCTTTCCTTTGTATGGAAAGTTTCTGTTTATATCATAGGTATGTGGTGCTTTTCTATCCTAAAGAAAAAGATATATGAAACTTCAAATATTTCACAAGATATGAAGATACATGGAAAAACCTTACAAAAATCTTATAGCACATCAGAAAGTATGTTGGCCACAGTAAGAAAGGCTTACAGTATCCAGTTACACCGCATGAACTGATCATTATTGCAAGGAAACGCAAAAGAAAAAAAAAATTCTCCATGTCCCCTGTGGGGAAACGCAAATAAAATTGCACATGAATTGAAAAAGTCTGAAAAACACTTGAGCCTGTGGGGCAGCTTCAACTTCCATCAGGACAATGTCCCTGAAGCCAGGGCAACAGTGGAGCATCTAGAGTTGACTGGCCTAATCAAAGTCCAGACCTAAGCCTAACTAAAATTTGACATTAGCGAACACTTTCTGTCTAATCCGACCAAGCTTGAAGTGTTTTCCAAATAAATAGAATAAATCCTGCAACAGATGCATGGAGCCGGTGGAGACAAACACCTGAAAATCCTCCTGCAAAGTATCGACTCTTCCACGACTCGTCCTGTGTTGGTCTGTCAAGCTGCTGCGTTTGCCTTTATTTGTAGGTTTTCATGTGAACTAGAGACAAATAGTCCCTCCTTTTCTCAGTCAGTTAATTTTTTTTCTCTCCCCAACAGGCAATTTTCTGCACAGCTAGACATAAGTATCATACTGATCAAAACATAGAAAGATTAGCATCTGCCTGCCTTTTCAAAATGCCAGGAGCGGCAGCAGTAGATGACTTTTATTTGTTGTTTCTACCTTTAGATCTTCCAAACAAAATGTCATCGAGATTCAAAGCTAAACTTGCGCTGAAAGTGGTTGGTGGTTTTCTTGACTGTACAGGAAAATTAAAAATGGAACAAAAACCCATCAATACCTAACTATTACTTGTCACGCTTCAAAAGCCCAGTTCTCTCTGACAGGCATCATCTTGTGCAGCTTTTTATTAAACCTAACTCCTGGCAGCGGCCAGTGTTGGGTCGACTGTTTTCTTTCTTCTACTAAGCTCCTTTCTGAAAGTACATGAAGCTGCTTTCCCAGCTGCTGCCCGGCACTGGCCTCCAGCCCTCCTGCTCTTGTTCGAAGCTACACTCAGCGCACCAGACTGTGTCTCATGCAAGTTTAAACATTACCTGCCTAACAACCGCCAAGCTGGAGCCATGCTGGAGCCAGGTGAGGTGAGGTGGAGGGGGGTTGATGGATGGTGCTGTGACTGGAATCAAACATTTTCAAACTTGTTTCTGTAATAAAGGAAAATGGATCACCTTTGTTGTAATTTGGCCTAAATTGGTTTAGCGTATGTCCACCAGGTGGCTCCACAGGTAAGAAAAAACTCCTTCTAGTGTGCTGAAGACATGTTGTTTGGAGTTATTTATATCAATGCTGGACAAAACAGCAATGAAAGTGAAGCAACAGACTGTAACAGCTTATTTTAACCCATTTTCAGTGATTATCTTTATTGGAATTATGAATTAAATCCTTCTTTTACTTGCTTCCGACTGGTTTCCACTGTTCGTTGTTACTTGACAGTTTACCTTTGGTGATGAGCTCAAAGTCTTTGGGGTTGGAAGGCCTCTTACCATCACCCTAAACTTTAGCTCCCTCCTCATATAGATTCAAGTCAGGACTCTGGTGAGGCCACACCGAAGTGTCAACACTATGTCCAATCAAAAGAAAACCATTGGTCAAATTAAAAGTTTAAACCTAAATCTATCAGGTAATAATGTTGGAATGAACTGCTTAAGAAACTAGACTGATAGCCTTACACTGAAAAAAAAAATTGGTTTAGTTTTTAGAGCAAATATTTTTGTTCCCTTGAAATTAGACAACACTGTACTTACAAGTAACTTTTCAGCAAGATAAGAGTTTTAAGTCAACAATTCATCAAAAAGTACTAGTTTCAGAGACATTTATGACATAATCTACCAGTGGAACTAGTACTATTTTTTTTATCATTATTAAGGAATTACATATTTAAAACAAGCTCCTGTATGTGGCTGAAAAGTTCTTTTTAGGTTAGTTTTGTTTTAATTCAAATGCACAAAGATATATGAACTAAACACTAGATAAAAATACTTAAGATTTTGTGTTTTTGCAGTGTATTAACCTGACTGAACATTGAGCATGAGAGTAAAAATGTGCCTAATTAATAAATTATAGACATGTATTTCTGAGATGAGAAAACAAAAATTCAAGTCATGAATTTTTCATCTAATGTTTACAAGCTCACTCTGCAAATATGACGACAGCTTGAAAAAAAAATCTTTTGAAAATTTTAGTTTGTGTTGCAGCCCCTCAACGTTGGTTCAGTTCAAGTCAGGTCAAGTCAGTTTTTATTGATATTTCAAACAGAAATTTTTTTGCAGCAGACATCATGAATACAAAAAAAAACAGAGAACACATCTACCAAAGACATCACATTCACTCTGTTAGCCTTTCCTTGAAAAATCAATTAACACTTCATAAACAATGCCACAATGGCTCCTGGGAGTTTAAACCACCGCTGTGCTCACTTCCTGTGGAAGTGAGCTGTGCAGCAGTGCTAATTATAAGTTTTTATTACTGAAATTACAGGATGTTTATTGACTAACTTTTTGCTGTCATCATGGAGGAGGAAATGCTGCATATAAGGACTGGAGTATATAGACCCTTTTTAACTATTCAGAAGAAAACTGTGCACTGATGGCTCTAAATTGGGACCACAGAATATTTATAGCGAATACTTGTTACTACAAACGTGTTTATTTTTAAATCAAAATCATGCTGAGAAGGAATGGTTTAACTTTTTTCCTTCTTGGGAAACCCAGTCCAGATTTCAGCTCATGTGTGTCTGTGAAAGTTCGTTTTGTACTCAAGTTTTACTATTAAAACAGATTTCAAAATGTTTGCTCTGCTAATAGGTTACAGCGTTTCCTCTCATCAACAAATATTTAATTTCACTATTATTTTTAGAAACCACAAAAAATTATCTCTGGATTCAATCAGCTGAAAACATTACAAACAAATAAGTGAAAATAATGAATAATTCAACATAGGTAAATTTTTTTTACTAGTTTCTTTCCCCAGTTAAATCTAAATAGTTGGCAGATGAAGGTCAATGCTGCCCCCAAGTGGAAAATTACAAGTAGTGCAACAAATTATTCAAAGTCTTGAATGATTTTTGCATAATTTAATCATAATCAGTTCTTCGCTGTAACTTCACTCTAGAGCATCTCTATCATCAGACCAGGATCACAGGAACACCACATCCAAAATGACGCCATTCACAACAATATGAAACTTTCCTTTCCTTCACCAGCAGCTCTGTGGTTCCACCTCAGTACCAGATCAGAACCCGTCTGACAAGAATCATCCGCCCTCAGAGACGAGCAACACCTCAGATCGGCGCTCTCTATAAACAACTACAGGAAATGCCGTTTCAGTGTTCACACCAAAATATGAAAGAACGCAGCTTGGTCTGTCAAGAAATATAACATAAACTGCAGTGTTGCAATGCTTGGACTGCGTGACGCTTCTCTCTCTGCGCTTTATTTGATGTCAGGTGTTTTCACTCCAAAGCTAATAAAAGCTAACACAGAGAAAGCATGGCATGTTTAAAAAAAAAAAAAAAAGTCAATCGATTTTATTCGCCAAGTTTGCTCTTAATAGACATTTATAATATATAAAAAGAAAAAAAATACACATAACTAAAAACTGTGATGTTCTCAGTGGATCTTTAAACATTTATCAATTTAAATTTACATCAAAAATGATGAATGGTAGTTTTTCTTGACAGGTTTTCTGTTGTAGTTTATTTTGTTGGAAGAAACACATCTCTTATTTATACATTTTCTTTTGTTTCCCTTGAACCTCAAAATTAAAGTAAATGATTTATAATTTTTGATTCATAAAAGGAAAAAAAAAACCCAAAAGGTAATCTCAGAAGAGTGCAAACTTCTTCTCACTCTTTTTCAAAAAACTGCAGAAGCTAAAATGAATGATTGCTTCAAAACATTGTTTATGCGTATGCTTAAATGTATGTACAAATGTATATTTTCTTTTAATTGATTTGTACAAAATAAAGCAGTAGTGTGTCAGACTTCGCATGATGAGTTTAATCCAGCTGTGAAACCCAAGTGACTTATGACCTCAGTAAGAGCAGAAAGACACAATAGAACCATTTAGGAAGAAGTTACATTAAGACGTTCTTTGGTACCAAAGGAGGAATGTAGGTTGTCAATAACCAGACAAGAGGGAAAGGATCAAAAATGTAACCAAGAGAATCAGAAAATAGCTGCAAAAAAACTCCTTTATTGACGGTTCATATGGGAAGCTTCAAGCTCTACAAAGATTCTATTTATTAGAAAAAAAACAAACAAAAAAGCCCTTAAACTCAAACTTCACTGAATTTAAACCCAGAACCGCCGATGCTGCATGAAACAGTCACAAGTGTTTGTCAAAAATTTTTATTGAACAAAAGTATCTGAATTCTCATCACGTCGTCGGTGATACAGTACCGTAGGTTGGATCTTAATGATTCATATATGCACCTTTTCTTATTTGAATATATTTACATACAGTGGAGACAGGAATTAAATAACAGTGCTCAATAACATTCAGATATATCATATAAAAGCTGAGGACCCCATGATCAACACTTCCATTGGTAAACGCACAGAATCGGGTGGACGTTTGGCGTCGCTAGATTTCTGGATGCAAGTCAGATGGTGGCATATTTGGTATCTTTACAACGGAGGATTTATTTCAACTGAATTCAAGCTAACCAGGGTTTTAATCTGCTATGCCTGTGAAAGGCAGTTATTGGGCTCTCTGTTAAAGATGTGTAGAACAGAATATTAATCTTATCACAACAAAATCTACAAAAAAATTATTAGAACTTTTTAATGTGTTTTTTGTTTCCTTATCTGTGCATCCAAACATTTTCCATTAGTCAAGTTATGATACAGAGGCCCAATTTTCTTAGCCACTCTTCCAAATGAGAAAGACAAGAAAATATTTTAACTTATTATTCTGTAGATAAATTTAAAAAATCCCTCAGTAAAACTAATTTTTTGCTGAACATCACCTGTGCCAAAAATCAGCTCCAACATTTCTTATGACATAAATAGAAGTTTTAAAGTGTAGTTAAGGTTTTCCTGTCTTGATCTCAGTCTTGATAAGCTTTTAATAACCAAGTGAAGATTTTATGTTTCCAGTGGGGATAATGACTTATTTCTCTTACTTCAAAATAGGAAAGACAAGAGAACATGTCATTAAAATAGATGTGTGTTGATCAGATAAGTCATAAAAAGGATGCAACAAAAACCAAAAAGCCACTCACCGAAATGTGACCATGAGACCCGAGAGAAGTGACAAAAAAAAAGAAAAAAAAAAAAAGAACCGTGACAAACACAAAGACATGAGGGGCAAGAGTTCATCTCCACCTGTCACAGATAGTGGGACAGAAATGAGGTAAAAAATAAACCCTCACCTTTAAAAATGATTTATTTTCCTTTTTACACATCTTAAGCAGCAGTGCCAACAAATGAGAAGCATCCAGAATGTCTAAATACAGCAAATCGACACTAATTTTACAATCAGGTGTCTGCGACTGTAATATGACTTAACTAGTTTTAAATATTCAGGTCTAACAGAGCTGAAGTAGCCGCTAACCAGGGGTAAACCTTTTGGGAAGGAATAAAAAAAATGTTTTTGGAGGTGCTAATATATGAAATTCCTTTGATTTATAAAGATAGAGCTCTAAAATACCCATCCCTAAACAGACTTCTGTTCGAATCGGGGTTTCATTTAATTACCGATTAGTCTTCAATATACATTTCCTGTAAAGTTATTTGTAATCACAAAGATCAGAAGAGGTACTTTCTTTCTTTCTTTCCTTCTTTTTTCCCCCCCCAAACAGCATCACCATCACAGAAACAGTGTAGTTACTCAGGAATCGTTCCCAAAACAAGCAAAAAAAAACAAAGATTTTATTGTTGTTCTTCCTCATGTAGCTACAGACACGTACTGGAGAACAGAACGGTAATAACACGTTCAACTCGACACAATATAAAGCATGAGCACTGAGCCGTGGGTTAATCTGAGAGTGCAGACCTGCAGCCAGTAGTAAACGGGTACAGGGTGGCACGTTTGGTTACATGGATCAACATTCAAACTCTACAGGAACTCTGAGGTCTCCTCTATTGCACCGCCTGGTAGAAATACTACAGTGAGTGTTGTTGTCCACATTTAAAGTATCACTAGCAATTAACTGTTCAGTAGAAACAGAAAAAATGTCGTTAAAAAAAACAACCAAAAACGAGTGGGTGGAGGAATGAAGTGAAAATTAGAAGAGAAAAAAAAAAGGCAAAAGTGATTCTGGTCACTTTGTGAAGAAGTAACTACAAAACTTGAACAAATTTAAATAAGCTTTAAAAATAACAACGTGAGTTCACTAACAAGTGGGTCTCGGTGGACTAAAATGAAACGTGGGCTGCGGTCAGACGTGACAGAGTTGGGTCCCTCTGAGGTCCGAGTCCGTCTCTGAACCGGTACGAACGTCGGTTCTGTCCTGGGTGAGTTAAGAGCAACGGTGGAACTTACAATGTGCGTGCTAGTAAGTAGACGTTACGTATGACATCAGAGGGAGAGCTCAACCCCCCGACAAGGCCTCGGGCGTTACGTTAGCAGCAAAATGTGGTCACTGCATGTTAGCACATCCAAGGTAATAGAGGCTCGGTACACGCCGTGTTCGGCGTGTGGCTCAGTGATGGCCGTCTGAGGGCCGTCTGCAAAAAAACGAGCTAGAAAAAAAAAGTTTGTCTGGTTTTCGCTTGGAAAAACAATCCAGGAGATCTGAGGATCTAGATGTGGTACAGACGCCACAGCGGGAGGGTCCAGAGCTAAGGCTTGGGTTAAGACAGTCGGGGATCGTGTGTGTGTGATAGATCCAGTGTAGATGTGTAGATCACAGCAGCGCCTTCACCAGGTACAGCTTCTCTCCGTGATCGCTTGTGTAGATGGGGGCCTTCTTGTAATGCTCCACTAGTTCGTCCATGGAGTTGAACCGGCGCTGGCCAATGCAGTACACCCCATCTGACAGCTGCACTTTAAAGTGCTTGTTTTTCTCCACCGCCTTCAGGGACACGGAGAAATCACTGGGCTAAAAACAAAAACAAACAGGGAGACAAAGAGGAACAGGAGATTACGTTGAGCAATTAAAGATCGGCCAGCAGGGGGCAGCATTGTGTTCATAATAACAAAAGAAAAAGATAAATCTCTGCTATAATTTAAAGGTTTAAAATTGCAGTTTTACAACTTTTAAAACAAGTTCATCAAAAGGTGAAAAGTTTTTTTCTATTTCTATTCTATAAATACTGAGCGGATTTTATTTATTTTTATTTTTTTAACATTAAAGGGATTAATTGACCTTAATCAGACAGGAAAAGAGCAAAAAGAGGAAGAAGAGATGGAGCAAAGGTGTCAGGAATCGAACCCAGGACGGCAGCAATGAGGATTACAGCTTCTGTATGAGAGACACTCGCTTTAACTCTGCACCACAAACCCCTCCTGAGCTCATTTTAGACCTCTTATGTTCATCTACTGAGATTAAAATAGTTTCCTCTGAGTTCAGGATGATTACTAGTCAGTCGCCCTGCAAATCTAATGACTGTATTAGAAAAAAATGAGAGAAAAGTTAAGCAGAAAATAATCCTTATGTATGCATACATTAAACTGCTATGTAGAATTAGAATTATGAAATTACTGAGCACTATCAACATAAAATATAAAATTCTGCACCATTTAAGTAATTGTTATTTAGCGATTGATCAGTGTGAAAATGCAGAAAGGCAGAACTATGGTGCAATAGTCAGATGTAGCTACATGCAACAATGGATTATTTCATTCCATTGAGCTTGTTTAACTGGAAAATTGTACGCAAATGGTACAAACCTCACTGATTCATCTGCAGCCATAGCAACATGTCAACAACCTCAGTCATGTGTGTGAAAACACTGCTGGAAGCAGATGCAGATTAAATTCCTGTACCTCGGTTGCATTTGCATGCAATCCTTGACCATCTACTCTTTAAAGTCATTAATATCCTTCTTTCAACTTTAGAACATGCAAATTTGCCATGAGTATTTAATTAAGATTTCTAATTTTCTTAACTTTGGATAAAAACCTCGTCAGCGTTTCCTACGCGGTGCCATGACTTCACCTAGATGACTCACCGATGACTCGCTGTCTCGTATGAGGAAGTCGCCCTCCTCTCCCCGCTCGTTGAGTAAACACTCGGCCTCGTGTCTGGTGATGTTGCCGTAGTACCAGTCCCTGCCGGCGAACCTCCCCGAGCGCGCCGGTCCCACAGAGCGGCTCTGAGGGGAGCCCGACGTGGTGGAGGGCGGGCCGGGTCGCTCGTCCAGCACCACCACATAGTTCTTAGGCACCAGGCCCACGATGCCACGAGAGTTCTTACACCTCCACCACTCTGGGTCGTTCTCCGGCTTCTCTATCACCTCCATGATTTCTCCCTTTTCAAAGTTCAGCTCCTCCTCGGTCGTCGAGCTGAAGGGGTAAAGCGTTTGGACCAGGTGGAGGACGACGCCCCGGCCGCCGGCGCGGCCATTGGCCAGCAGAGTCTCGCCGAGGTAAGGCCGCGGGGAATCCCCGTCTCCGTCGTCCGCCCCCATGAGCTCCTCCTGGACGTAATTGGAGGGGAACCAGCCGACGCGGCCGGCCTGACTGCCACGCCACCAGCCGTCGCTGCACTTCTCCATGACCACCACCCTGGAGCCTTTGAGCAGAGTTAGCTCGTCTTCTCTCTCTGCTGTGTACGCAAACTTGACCACAGCAGGGATGTTGAGGTCATAGATCCTCTCCGCCGCACCGACCACACCTCCGCCGCCGCCGCCGTTGGAAGGGTACTCCGTGTCTGAGCTCGGCGTAGGGGAGGCATCGCGCGCACTCGTCTTCCTCTTACCCTTCCCCAAACCTGTGCACGGGAAAAGACAACACCTTCAGCTGAATAGTTTGGAAACACTGGACATGACTGTATCGGTCATCTTTGCTCCTTTAGAAATATCCTTTAGAATTTGATTTTGTTTGTTTAAGCTTTTCTTTTTCTGGAAAGAAGTAATGAGTTGAGAACCGACTGCCCTGCATTCTAGACGACAAGCAGGACATTCGTGGATATTTTTGTTGTGAAAATATTGTTTTGGGTAGAAACAAAAGTCTCGTATGTCCTGCAGAGTGGCTATTTTTATTTGTGTTTAAAATTTCAGGATGTGTTTTTTTCCCCCCCTGTCATCTTTTGAATCAGCAGAATACTTTTTAGGAGTCACCACTTATCAAATATGACCCTTCAGCACCCAGTTACTGGACGTCTGAAGAATGGTTTCGATGAGCTGCTGCTAAAAACGGTGCAGAAAATCAACGTCATTGTTCACAACTTCGTCTTCTGTTCCCTTATTGGCCTAGCTTTAACGGAGGGAATTCAAACGAATGGGAGAAAAAGATTTAACCAAGTGGAGTTGTATCAAACCTGGGGGATTGATCAGCAAACTAATCCACAGGAAAGAAAATTATGAAATAAAGATGCAGGCGAATTGAAGACTGTACTTGCATGTGTCAAGCCAACTGTATCTTCAAAAACTGATCACATGTAGTTTTTATTGTAAAGCACATTAAAGTTGAGTGTATGCGTTAATGCCATTTCAGTAATTTTTAATGCTGTAGCTTGCATGTTGCCCCCGTTCATGTGTGGGTTCTGTCTGGGTACTCCAGCTTCCTCCCACAGTCCAGAAACATGAATGCTGGTTAATTGGTTTTGTCCAGTGATGCCCTTATGATGTACTGGCAACCTGTCCAGGGTGTCCCCCACCTTTACCCTAATAACCTCTGGAGATTGGCACCAGGTCCTTTGTGATCCAGCAAGGACAAGCAAATTTACTGGAAATCAGTATATTAAAATATCTACAAAGATTTCTGGGTCAAAAGAAACTCCTGATCAGGAGATCCTTCACATTCAATATGAGGAAGACTTTGCTCTTGCAAGAACTTTTGCTTGATGATCAATTAGAAGAAAAAAAAAACAGAGAAACTGCTGAGGTTTTTGTGGTAAGATGTCCTGCAACACACGGTGTCCCCCAAACCCCACAACTCTTACAGAATAAAACTAGGGCTTTTCTCTACTTAGCATTCAGCTGACATCATCTACACACCACATACACCTCCATATAAACCCAAAGGTTGAAAATAGATGGAGCACAGAGGGAATGAAAAGTGGAGCAGGCACCATGGGCTTAATAATGACAGGCACATCCAGGATCAAAGTCAGGCCCTGTCTTACCTGCCTCCGACTCCGCCATTCATGTTCCTTCAAAGATGAGTCTTTAAACGTGTTGGAACACTTCAGTGGGACTCAAACATTGTTTTTTTTTTTTTTTTAAAACTTGACTGAACATAAACTGAGGAGGTCTCCACTTCTTCCTCACATGGATGTTGAAACAGTAATTACACACAGCGCGGCTGTCGGCATTTAAACCATTTACTTGACGGCTGAAGCTGGTGTCAGTGGAAGCTGGTGTTTGCTGCTAATGACTGAAGAGAGAGAAATTTTGACAGCTCCTCTCCCAGACTCTGCCGCAGAAATGTCACTGCCGAGCAGAGCATTCACTTTGTTTGAAAATTGCAGGGTTCACGTAGAGTAGCATGAAACTTGTTGGCAGAGAGAGAAAGGGAGAGAGGAGTGTAGTGGAGAAAGACAGGGGGTCTCTTGGCAGCTGTTCCTCACACACGCTGGAGACCAAACACATCAGAGGCCACAGCTGACAAAAATGCAAAGGAGGAGGATGAGGTAGGAATAGCAAGCAGTGCGTGCTTGCGTACGACGCTGTGTAGCCCACAAATCTGATATTTATGAGTGAGGAGAAAGCCTGACATCTGGGACAACTTGAGAAGGTCAAGGAAAGAAAAACTAAATGAAACGACCAGGGTAATGCGGTTGAGGGATGCTTCACGTCTCCCTCTGAGCCCAGCAGAAAAACACCTGTATCTCCACACACACCTCTCCCATCCACTCATTTCCACTTCAAGGCACCGGCCTGCCTGTTACAGCGGCGGCGTGACATCCTCTCCGAGCCTTCATCTACCTCTTCATCTTGTGAAAAGAGACGCGATTTTTTAAACCCAGAGGGCTTCAACTCTGGGGAGAAGTGAGCTGATGAAAGGCTCAAAGTTGCAGCATATTGCTTCACTCTTCTGCTTCCACTGAAAGGCGGCGGGGAAGTAACTGTATTAAGCAGGTCCTTGCAAAATTGCGCCACCCACCAAACACACGTGTCCGCAATCAAAAAAGCCAACAGGACCCCGTAGTGAAGTGCTAGTTCTAAAACAGCGGGTGATGAGGTTTAAGAGTGAATCACAGGTGAGATATGTGGTCTTTTAAATAGCCCCTCCAGCAGTGCAGCTCTGCTTTTAATCGAAGAGCTATGAGGTCTTAATGCCACATTGTGTGTAAAGTCGATGAGGCCGTCAAAAGGCTTGCCGAGTAAAACAGAAAAAAAAAAAAAAGAGGGAAAAACTACAATGAGTGCTGGAGAACCCAAGCGAGGCCATGTTTTGGTTTAATATATTCTCTCAGACTTGGAGAACTTTGGACAAAAAAAGTCAAATCTATTAAGTTAAAATGTTGGACGCTAATGACCACAAATGACTCACTAAGATGTCATCACTAAGGGGGTGAACACTGAAACGTAACCAGGTAATAGCAACTTTTTTACAGTTTTTTCTTTTTGGTTGGTTGGTTGAATCATATTGGATTATTTCCGCAATACGGGTGAAAAAACCTCCAGTGTATTATAAGCCTGGTGGGCCACCAGGCTTTACATGGGCCCCCACCAGACTAAGCATTACTTATTTATTTTAGTTTTTGTAAATGTTTGCATTTTTTAAGACTTTATAGTCAGTATTCAAGCATTAATCTTCCAATAATTATCAAGTGATATTTTTCGAATTTCCTGTCGACTCTAAACATTTTTTAACTCAAAAACACGACAGACCGCTGAATGAATGACTGACTTAGCGCCCCAACCACCAGGCTTACCGAGCTTCCTGGGGGAAACCCCACATAGTGGTTTCCCTCTTAAAAACTCTAAAAACTCAGATAGGCAGCAATTTAATGTTCTCTTTAGTTTTACAGGTGAGTATTGACCCAGTTCCAGCAACTAGTAAGATCTTTGCTTATTTCTTTTACACAACAATGTTTTTTTATTTCCAAGAAGAAGAAAGTGGGGCACTGAGCAGCAGGCAGCCATTTATAGTTAAGACTCTGTTCAGATGGATGCTGATGATACCACTGCTATAAAAACCAGCATACATGGAGAAGTGAAGCTGCAGAGAACAGAAAAGAGAGGGCATCAAAATGCTCACTGAACAGGATTAAAACAATGAGGTGGGAAAAAAGTCATCAAACTCTCAACCAATCAACTTGTCCGCTGAAGTGTGTGCGCAGTTTCCATTATCACCTGACCCTCACCTATTGCTCATCGCCTCATCGTGAAAGTGTTCTCGCCTATTGGATTTTCGGAGGCTTTTAAGAGGAAAGAGCTGCAGGCAGGAAGGATGCTGCCCAGACTGGGATGGAACGGGGCCATAATGTTGTAGTCGATATATAACTCAGTCAGAGAACGGGGGGAGTGATCCATCATTCCGATACAGCCATTAGGGGCCTGATTTGTCATGCAGGATAACTACTGAGAAGAGAAAAGCAGAGGTGGCCAAGAGAGAAGCTGATGAAAATGGCGCTGGAGCGGAGAACAGAGGGAGGAGGGCTTCATCTCCGCGCCCTGTGACCTCTGGTTAAGGTGACCGACTGCAGCAGGCTGTGTCAGGGCGGCCAGCATGCAGCTGCAGCTTCCCTTCCCCCGAGGGTCTGGATCCACAGAGCTGGGAGAAGTGAATACATTAAAGCTGACCTTGATCCACCTCTCTCCGTCACCTCCGACTACAGCTGCCTTTAGAAACCACACGTTTATTGCTTGTTTTACATTTAAACTGCTTTCCACCAGGCATTTCCATTTCCTGCCCAGGTTCCTGTTCCCAACCGTTCTGATAGCGGAGCAGGTATTCCATAGCGGAGCTGTCAAAACAAATTAATTTCACTGTTTGCTTTGCTACCCATTAGTGGATCAAAAGAGCAAGTTTTTATATTTTGCTCCCTTGACTTGAGCATCAAAGATAAAAAATTAAATAAGCAAAACCAAGTGCTGCCATTTAATTTGTGGAGGATGTTTGCTGGGGGTGACATCTGTGGCATTTGTTCACTTCAGAGGGAAAACATCTGAGTGGGTGTTAAAGAGCGCCATTGTCCCAAACCATTTCATGCCTACATTTCCATATTCAAAAACTTGTAAAAATGAATTGGGGCACAACCTACCTAAAGGCCGGGGAATTCTTTCTCCCACAAGACGTCAAAATAAATCAAACTTTTCATTCGACTTTTGAAACTAAAGAAGTCAACAGTTAGATGCAAAACAATGTAACCAGAAGGCCTGTTGTCCCATAAAATATCACAACACACCACTCAGGATTCTTGCCAAATTGAAATTTCTCATATTATTCATAAGGAATGTATGCAAAGGTTCATGATTTTACTGCAGATATTTTTATGTCAGATGTTATATCATCATAACCCAAAGAGTCATTTTTGCCCTCAGTACATTTGATGAAACTCATTTGGAGCTGCAGATGTTATCAGACGCTTTAACAACAGATCTAATAGTTTTGGATAAATATCTACTTTGTTGTAAATTTTAAAGACAGAGCGTTTTATTTCTATTTTAGTCGTTATTAAATTAAAATCTTATTTTATGTTAGAATGGGATGTTAATATCTGTAGAAAAAAATGAGAAAGGAAGCAGCTTCCAACTTGATGACAAAAATTTACATATATTTTTCAATTTGTTTTATTACTACTATATATTAAGGGTACTTTTAGTTATTCTGTAGTAGAAATCCAATGAATTTATTCCATTAAAAAACTGAAAAAACAGTAAACCTACAATTGTTAGATCTATTTACACAAACAGTCGTATCTTTATCATTTATCATATAAAGGGCCGTTGTAGAAGATTCAAAGAGCCACAGATGGACAAACAGGTGGGTGGTTTGGATTGACGGATTATGGACAAAAATTAGATGGACAGAATTGATGAATGAACAGATGAATGATTGATGGATACAACTTTGAGTCAGCCAGCAGGATTGGGAATAAATATATTTAAAAAAAAAACAAAGCTCAGTGACAGCTTTTAGGGGCCACTAATGCACTGCACACCTGTAAGCTTTGCTTTCAAGCAAAAGATAATAATAAAAAAAACACAGACCCACTAAATGTTGACCTAAAATTTTCAGCGTGTTCGTTTTTTCTTTCAACAGCACCATAAATCACCATTTCCCAAAGCCTCAGGTGTCTCTTTTTTCGGGGCAACAATATTGGGTTTGTTCTTTGTTTCATTATCCTCCTTTAGATTCAAAGGTTTTAGACATGACTTACTAATGGGATGGAAAATTCTTCCTTTGATACAGATAATTGGTGTCTTCTTAGTGCCTGAATGACAAAGTCAAGAAAAATTTATTGCATAAAGGAGAAGCCTCTTTGAATAATCTGTCATCTGTCGTTACTTTCATTGCCAGTCAATAGAAGTAGGGCTTCTATTTTCCTCTTACTTAATCGAAGAAAAGTAGAGACTTCCTTTCACGTACGCTACACACACCATTTTCACCCCCCTTAGCTGAAAGCTATACCCACACAGAGGGACTAATTTATTCAAGTCATGGCTGGGGACACTGAGCGACAGAGTGCTGACAGCTGAGAGCAATGGCCGACTCAACAGGCTCCCTGGAGAGCCTGGTGACAGCTTCCAGCCAAGACAGGAACACAGTGAGAAAATCGTTTTACTCTTTAAGAAAATCCAGACTAAAAAAAAACAACAACAAAAAAAAAAAAACTCACAGAGCACAGAAATATCTCATCTTATTCAATATGGGACACAGATTTACTGCTTTTGATGAAAAGCCTCTCAACACGTTAGTAGTGATAATTTGTGCACTCTGGGGACTTTATTCTCCGCCGCAGCCGGAGCTGGAAGCGTCTTACCCAGGGTGTCTTTGATGTTCTTCACCAGAGAGCCTTTCTTCAGGCTGTTCTTGCGCTCCACGTAGTTCGACGGCACGTAGCCCGTCTGGTTGGCCGTGTTGCGGACGCGCCACCACGTCTTCGAGTCGTCGAGGAGGTAGAGGCGCTCGTTTTTACGGATGTCAAGTTCCTGGTCCTGCTGGGCTATGTAGTCCCACTTGGCTACAACAATCACCTCCTCTGTCATCTTTCATGGAGTCCTCCTGGGGAGAAGGAGGAGGAGTCACAAATCAATGACAAATATATGATGCCCAGCGATCTGTACATTTAAACACCATCCGACTTTTTCTCATGACAGAAAATCAAAAGCTGACTGGTTATGTCTTTAGACTGAGTTGATAATTAATCAGCTATAAATTATGGTATTTAATTTGCAGCTCCTCCAAACTATTTGCCATGTTTATATTGTACAATAGTCTGAATGGACAAATTAAATATTTGGTTTTTAGGAAACTTTTTTCAGCTTTGTCAATGAGGCATCGCTCATTCAAACACAGAAGGGAGTTTTCTAAATGTCTTCACATCGTGGCCAAAAACCTACTAGTATATATTCGGATATAATTAACTAAATGAACACAAAGTAGTGCGCATTTCCAATATGGGAGGAAGTAGATTCATGGCTGTCAAAAGAATTTTACAAATGAAAAAAAAAAAAAAAACCTAAAAAGTCAATCCTCAGACTTCACCCTCCAAGTCCATCTGAATGTAATTTGATCTCAATATAAAGTTGGTCTACATGAAACATGGTGGTGGCAGTATCATCCTGCGGCAGCGCTCTTTAGATTGGCAACTAATGATTATATTAGTAATTGATCATTCCTACGATTGATTGGATTTAAAAAATTGGCAAAATCTGCAGATTTTTTGTTTAACCACTTAAGCCTTTATTATACAAAATTGTATTATATATTAAAAGATGCAAACAAATAAATAGCTTTTTTTTAAAAAAAACAAAAAAACAATTTTTTTAAAAGAGGCAAATGTTTTTCTTTTCTTTTTTTTAAAGAAAAACATGTTGCCTAAAATGCAATTACATACCATTTCTTCTGTGTACGCTTCATTATTTGCAGTAAAAGAGGCATCTGCAGCTAAAACAATACTTCCACATCAACATGACAATAGCTCGGCGCTCTCAGCTTAATTTAATATAGTTTCCAGCTAATCTCTATATTTTGGATTAACTGATAACTGGATAGCAAAAGGTGCACAAGTAGGATTTTAAAAAGAACAGATTCTGAACCAGGTGAAGCTAAAAGTTTGCTACTTGACAAGTTTTTGGTAGAATATATTTACTAGCAAAAAAGGTTTTTCATCTTAAAAGCAAAATATAATTTTTTAATACAGTTTAGGCTTAATTATGTATTTTTTCAGTCTGCTATCCTCAATTACAAAATCAGTTGGTAATTATTTCAATAATCGACTCATCACAATCTTTTCAGTCTGACGTTGATCTACTACCAAGGCTGGTGGCTGTAACGTGACTAAATGAGGAAGGGTTTACAGGGTGTTAATACTTTATTGCTGTGAGCCGTGTTTGTGAAGCTCAGCGCTGCTGTCACTAGTAAGAAGTCATTAAAAAATGATCCACACTTAAACCTGAGTAGAATTGCTAAAGTGCTTATCCCTGCTCACACTGGGTATTAGTCCGGATAAACCCAGGAAAGGTTTTCAGTACATTACATAACCAAGATAAATGTTCATGGTAATATTTTGAGCATGAACTGACATTAAAGCCTTTAATTCCTTAAATGGAAATTATGGCAGCATTTCATATACGTCCAACAGTGAAGCCCAGTCGCGTCAGAAGATACCTGCTAACACCGTTAGCTGAAAGCATGAAGTTTAACGGCAGAAACTGCAGCTCTACAGACATCGAAGCTTCTACAAAAGGTTTATTTTGCCAGAAAGCAGCACAAGCACACCAAATAAATCAATTTATGTGCTCTCGCTTGCACACAAATACACAAACACACCTTGCCTGTTGGGGGTTTCGGTCTTTGTTATTTTTTTAGACAGTGCAGTGGAGCGATTACACGCTCTATTTCACCAGGCTTTGAGTAAGGTCATTTGACATGGGTCAACTAGACCACCTTCCTGTTCAGGAGCTGTAGTCTTGAGTCTGTGCATGTGTGAGTAACGTCTGCTCTGGGATAACCTCACATAATAAATACAACCTCACGGTATGAAAACAACCTGACCGACCTGGTTTATATTTAGTTCACCTTCGAGGTGTGAGAATAAACGCAAGAACAATGAAAGGAAAGTTAACTGTCTCCACATTGATTTAATTACTTCCAGCAAATTGGTGAGTACTCGGTACAACAAACAGCCACTTTGTCAATGTTCTGCCACTGAAGATAAAACTGTAAAGTTAATAAATGTGTGATCAGAGCAATAAATGAAAACCTCATCTTGAGCAAGATTATGATTAGCGATTGAGACGTCAGGACGTAGCTGCGAGCAACCTTTGCACAAGAGTTAAAAATAGTCTTCCACATAAAAGGGAATAATAGATACCATCGAGTTTTTTCCACCGTGTTGAAATGATCAGTCATTAACTGATTCAAACGGAAACCCCTGCAGTGGTTAAAATGGAAAACAACATTGATTTGAGTGCATAGAGAATAATGTGAGTGAGATTACCCCATTCTTATTTAGCGTATGTGAACAATAGATAGTTTTACACAGTCTAGACAGGGGAAAAAATGCATATTAGCCTGCAGCACAGATGCAAGAAGAATGTTTGCTTAATTATTTACATTTTACTCTTCAGTGAAAAAAAGAAAGGAAATGGGTAAAAGCTACTCTGAAGAAAGATGACTCACGCTAAGAGTTGCTTAAATTAGACGTTATAGAAATATTCCATTAGCAGAGGAAAGATTCATATCTTCTGCGTAGATTACTTATTAATACATGCTAATAGCGGCAGCAGAAAATGGTGCCTTCTTTGCTCAACCGCAGACATTTATCTCGGTTTCACTTGGGCCACAAGCACAGAATCAGAGATAACTGGACATTCCTGCTGCTCTGGTCTCGACCAGTAGGTTGTGTCACTGCAGGAGAATGTCTAATGGCTGCCCTACAGCCGCTCATGTGCAACAGTTTGCACAGAAAATGTGCCTCTGCTTGCCGTCACTAAAAGCTGTCAAACTGGCTCTCGCCTCGCAGGCCGGGACAGGGATGACTTGAGAGGAGGAAGAGAGTTGCGCAACACTGAGGAGTGTGTGCCAAGTTCGCTACAAGTTAAACAGCTTGACTTTTCAGGATGTGTGACTTTTTTTTATTGTTTTTTTTACTGCAGCAACAAAGGCAGCGGAAGAATTGAGGTTAAGCTGGTTAGGTTGACATTTAAGGAGGGGACAAAAGCAACAGCTGGGAATCTTTAGAATCGGGGAGGAAAGTGGATCAGAAGGACGGATTTATCACAAGATGAGGGACGGTGACGTCAGCTCCTCCAGGAGACAGGAGGTGTGTGAATGTGCTTGGGTCTCTGTGCCTCAGCCAGCAGTAGCTGGATTAGATTGGATAACAACTTTCTGCCAGTTTTACAGTGTTTATTCCTCCTTTGGATGATTTCATGAAATCCAATAACCCCTTCATTGTTACAGTGCCCAGTATTTGCATAGTCGTTAAACACCTACTGCAACCACAAACTTTTTTAAAAAAAAAAATGTTGATTCTGTTGTATACTAGCAAAAGTATTGCACTACTCCAAAGTGCAAAGAATTTTTTTTAAATGAGAAATTTAAAAAGCATTTCCTGCATTTGTAGTTAGCTCCTTTCTGCTGCATTTACAGATGTAGAAGTCCTGATAATGATTACTTTTTGATAGCGAGATCAGGTTTGATCAAAAGATTTAACCACAATCATCAACTAACTTGTGAGGAAAAGGTGGCAGCTGAATTGGAAACAAGACTAACAGGACATTTCCTCTCGAAAAACGGTTTTAATTTGTTTCCTTTCACTTCACCTTGTTCTTATTTTAAACAGCTATTTGGCACAAAACACTAAACCGCTACTGTATAAGTTACTAAGTTACTTAACAGATTGTTGCTAGGTAACCGAAGAGCAAGTGAGTTAGCTGATGCCACCAACCTAGCTTAGCTTAGCTGGCTGTGAGAGGTTGAGCAGCTAAAGTCTTTCATCTGCCTACATTCCCCAGAATGCTGTGCATTTCTGGATCAAAGTTCAGTGAAATTAGTATATTTAAAGTGTGCATCTTGTGTACTGATGGTTTATTTTTCTAAGCAGTTTATCATTTTCAGTGAATACTATATCAATGTCTTATAAGCCTGGCGGGACACCAGGTTTTACTTGTTTCTCCACCAGACTAAGAGTCATTTGTTTGTTTAAAATAAGGTTTTTAATACCAGTAACAGTAAGACGGATTGAGATAGGTTTATAGAGGCACAAATTGCACCTTCCCTGCACCCACCAGTTGACCTCACATGCTATTATTTTGAAATTATGACGCCTGCGCCGTCCACTTCCAATTTTTTATAACTTTTTACATTTTTTAACACACAAACACGGTGGACTGCCCTAGCGCCTCTACCACTGGGCTGAGCCGATCTTCTATTTGCATGTGGCAAACTCTTGGATCCTACCAACGCATCCCGTTTCACTCTGGTCTTCAATACGAAGCACTAAAAATCTACTTTTTTGCCTGTTGAGACATGAATAAAATATACATAAATCCTTTCAATGCCTTCTACCATTGTGCCATTTTAAGTGGTTTTATAATATTTTGTTTCTTAGCGTGATTTCTCACCATGACAATGTCAGAATGTTACCTTTCTTTAGCTGTGATATCAATTTCTGCATCTTTGACAACCTTGCTCACTATCTACTACTCTAAATTATGAACACTCAGCAATCAACGTCATGAGAGAGCTCCTTCTGACTTCCTGATTCACTCCCATTAAGGCAGTCAGAAATCCATCCACGGCAACCCAAGAGCAGTAAAAATAACATCCATTTTATATGATTTAATTTGCTGCCTTTTTAGGGCCGTGTAATTACTGGTTGACAAAAAAGGCGGTAAAGAAAAGCGTCTTGCTCACCGGATGCTAACCAACAAATTTGGATGAAGTGGGTTAAAATAAATAAATAAAAGAAGGATTTACAGCTCAAACTCCTCATGACCCCCTGTTCCTCTACAAAGAGATGCTAAGAGAGAAAGATGAGCAACAGACTGCTGAGCTGGGGTTCAACAACACTTCACAGCTCCCCTCGCTGACGGGGGAGCGTTCAGAAGCTCTTTCAACACTTCACAAAGAGGAAGAGAGAAAATAAAAGAGGATCATAAAAAAGAGGGAATGTTTAAAGTGGGAAAAAAAATGTTGGCAGAATTTTCTGTGTTTGGCATTTAGGTCAAAGGCGGCCAAATTCCAACCAATGAGAGATTATTTCCACCACCCCCCCTATCCACTCTACAATGTTTGCAGTAGCTGCCTCTCACAGGAAGGAGGCGGACTGCTTTACTCCCCATTGGCAATCGCTGTCGGAAACATTTAGAGCAAACCGAACGCGCTGAAACAGGAGGAAGCCAAATTTGATGTAAGAGCCACCCCGGACAAGGCTTTTTGTGATTTAAAAAGCTCTAATGCTCGTCCTCACAAGATGATTCATCTCCGACAACAAAACCAGGCCGAGGCAGAGTTGGATACCTTTCACATGCACTTAGGGATGAAGATGTTATCCACATGTTTGCTGCCTGCTGCTATATTTCCTCACATTTTGTGAGGCAAAAACCGTAGAACCGGAGCGTACACCTCAAAAGGTTTTCTGTCTGTAACGTTTACACATTAGCAGCACTTTTTTCTTCTTCTTCAAAAGCTCCTGAAACAGAGGGTGTGGTGTAAGAAGAGTACATCTGCCTCCCCATGGTTGTTTTTTTACTCCTCTTCAGTCTCAGAGGACAAAAATAGGTGCTGTGCACATGAATGCCATCATATTAATAAAAAAAAGCTCAAACCACAACAGGATGACATCAAAAGCATTTCTTGCAGTTAGATGGAAATAGGACAAGAGTGGGAAGAGTCAGACCACAAAAACTGAGCCGAGCCTGGTCACAGACAGGGGAGGCTTCTTCAGATTCAGCTATTCAAAGAAAGAGGGAAAAAAAAACTAGCTTCCTGGAAAAGTCAAGCATTTTTCAAGGTTTTTACAGCAAATCCAGACCAAACCCAATAATATA